>JAJJWW010018624.1:0-171155 GCA_023531295.1 Papaver armeniacum
ATGAACTATGATACATTCGAATCTAAAGACTACAATACAATAGGAGAAAGAAGGATAAACGTTTCTATTTGTATCTCCCTTAAAATTTGTTAATTTTAATAACTTAAATGTACTCTGATTTTGGTATGTTAAGGTCGAACACGTGGCATCCATTCATTGGCGAGGTGCGAGGTGTAGAGGATTTTTGGTGTAGACGATCCGGTGAACAACTTGACTAGACAATATAGATTGGAGTTATTGCGAGTAGTTAATAAAGCCAGATAGATCATTAGGGTGCTGAACACTAAGACGATAAATACACTGGGCCATAAAATAGGATAATTTTTTGATGGGGGCATAAGGGATAAGTGATATGTTGACACGTATTTTCCTAATTAATTGCATATTTTGTTTCCACAAATATAAAAGAAGTGATTCCAATTAAACTGATCATGCGATACATAAGCTTTAGTGTTTCGATATGATTAAACAATAGAAAAAATTCACGAGGAATTATTAACTTTTATCTATTAACCTTCAAAAGCAAAGACGACAAGTATGAACCCTTGGGAGCAACCTTTCACATATCTGCAAAAAAATGTTTCACGGCGTCTACGCTTTACAACTTCATATCGTTCAAGTTGTGACATCTTTCAATTTCTTGTCAAAATCATCCTTTGGAACCTTTGGAATCTCCTTCCACAACTTTGAGGTTACCGATTTTGCCAAATAATCAGGTTCAATTTTCTCAAACATCTTATCTTTTAGGTTTTCTTTACCTTTTTTATTTTTTTGATGCACGATTCTAGATCTTGTTGTTCGAAATATCATGAATTTATAAGAAATGAAATGCCTAAAAGTTGGATCAATTTATTTATTTTTCTTTGATTGAATCGGTTCATATCAAGTATTATAAGCACATAATGTACATGAAAGGCTTGTCTATTTTCCAACCTTACATTTATTTGTAACCGGGAGTAGTAAGCATAAAATAAGTATGGGTATCACAACATTATATTTACACTACATGCACACTTCTTAGACGCCATGACCCTTTTGTATTCACTGATGACACGTGGTACAGAGGAGGGACCGCCATTCAGTACCAAAAAAAAAAAAATGTGTCTAGCAACTCATCTTAAAAAAATAAAAAAAAATAAAAATGAAATTAATATGGATGTTTTTGTTTTAATCTTGATGTTAATTTTAAATTAACATAAGCTAAATAGTAAAGTTTATCACGAGTGATCTATGAAAGTAGTGCCGTCCCATGAGTGACCTTTAGTTATTACTTTTGGGCAAGTTGGGACACCGAGCTTAGGTCGTCACATCTTAGTATGTATGGTAAAGCGATCCATAGAAATAAGATGGCAAAACAGGCCAAAGTTGAACCCTTATGATAGAAAGCTAGCTATATTTATGTAGGACTTTCATCCACCTCCTCTAAATTTTTAACCACATCCCTAAACATTTCTTTGTGATTTTCTCCAAAGATGGAAAGCTTAAACCCATTACAAAACCAAAATCCATTAGTCTGATTACGAAACAGTAATAGCTTTAGAAGAATATATCTTTTTTGTACTTAACGTAATATTAGGGAAGAGGCATGTATTTTTAGCTTTTATGCTC
Organism: Papaver armeniacum; assembly: GCA_023531295.1. Lineage (NCBI taxonomy): Eukaryota > Viridiplantae > Streptophyta > Magnoliopsida > Ranunculales > Papaveraceae > Papaver > Papaver armeniacum. Next base: position 1,609 of record JAJJWW010018624.1, read on the forward strand.
AGACTGATGTTGTCTCTAAGAGTTGGCTCAGAGAATGCTGGTTTAGTGATGCTTGTATCTATGGCGTCTAAAACTAAAATATCTGAAACGACCTCCGGTTGTTCTTCAAGCCCTTGGAATCTACTTATTAAATGTTTCAAAGCCAAGGGATATTAGTTCAGAGGATGAGGAGTTTGAAACAATTTAATCATCACCGTCTTCTTATATTATGATTAAGGAGAATATATTAGATGCAATTTTTTCTTACAAATATACAACAATAAGAACTAAATAAAACCTAACTCAAAGAGGCATGGGCAAGCTGAGCACAAAATACAAAGAAAAGCAACAATAAAAACTACAAAATAATTGTCCCCGATCTATGTCAGTGAACGAAAAGTATCCCATGCCATGTGAAACAATAATAAAAACTACATAATAACTGTCCCCCGATTCATGTCAGTTTGCGAAAAGTATCCCATGCCACTGCGGTTGTAATACCTAGAGAAAATCCAAGGATTCAATTAAACCAAACATCTTACAGTACATTTTGTAATAACTTAAGTAAAATAAAATAAAATAAATTGTAATTGCAATTATTATAGAACACACTAGTGTATCGGTATATGAGATGTGAAAAACTTGAAATATTTTCTTTGCATTTTAAATCAAGACGGATTTTTATCAAGTATATATAAGCAAAAACTTGCATAACAAACTTTTGACTTCTAGTTTACGCAAAGAGAGATATTTAGAAACAATAGAGAAATCTAAGCATAAAATGAGTATAACTATTTTACTTGTTGTGAAATGCATAGAGACATGATAACATATACGGAGGACAAGATCAATCCAACATTGGTAATACTTTTGCTTCTTAACAAAAAGAATTTAACTTTTTTTGGCTTGTTCGTACTAATCTTACTCGTCTAAATCGCCTTTGGATAATCTCATCAAAAACATGAGCGGTCATCTAAATGTTCATATTGGATCTGACTCAATTACCAAATTATACCAAGATGGCAAGACAACAAATATATAGTTTATTTTCTTATAGAATCTAACTGTTCATATTTAATTAATTAATTTACGCTTATTTTCTTGACTTCAGTCATCTAACTAATCAAGATATTATGCATCTGTCTCATTAAAAATTTAATTTATATTTGGATTTAAAAATATCTAAAACAAATCTACAATCGAAATCAATTTCCAGCACCAAAAATTCTATAAACCAAAACAACCTAAATTTAATTTCATCTCTAATAATTTCGTGTAGCATAAAACTCAATACCACTACATTTTGAAACTTAACATATTTAAATTCTCGACACTATGCACAAGTTAATCTTTATTACTGACTTTTACCCAAATTTTTTTGGGAACTAATAAACTCAGTACCAATGTTATGGGATTCAATTTCCTTAAACATCTTACTCACATAAAATTTCTCAGTTGTAGGATGAATGTTTTGCTTTGGTCAAATGGAATGTCAAACTGTAAAAACCTATATAAGTGCAAAATGTGCATGATTGATAATCATTTATCCTCAAATGTATAAAAGTATGAATAAAGAGTATGAGTTATGTATGACCATTACAAATTCAACACCCGTGACACATCGAATTGAGGGTTGTTTTTTTATTTTATGAGGAGAACACCCCAAATATTAGTATTGTACATGAGAATTGGTCTCAGTCGTAGTCCAAGTTTGGTCGATTCACGCATGTATTTAGAGGGATATTTTTTTTTCTTTTTTCCTAAGTCTCATGGCCGGGTTTAGATTTGAATCAGTTGTCACAGTTATATCTCATAATTCATTTTTCATGATGACTCAATGCAGACATCGGAAATCAGATTCATATGCACTATAAAATTTTAGATTTACAAAGAAATATATGAGATTTATTAGTTTCATGAAATTAAACAATATGGTTTGTCAAGACTGATCCATAAAAGTAGTACCCATGCCTGTATAATGAAGTTTGGTGATTAATTAGTTTTGATCAATTTGGGAACCGGGTTTGTCTCATCACATCTTGGTATACGGGTAGAGCAATCTAAAAAAAATGATGGTAAAAACACATTTACAAACCGACTGGACAACTCATTAAAAAACCACTTAATTAAGTAAGGTACGGTTAATATCCTAGGCGAGCTCACTGGAAAGTAAAAACTTGATAAAGATCAAAATTACAACTTTCAATTTTATCAATATTGAGGAAAATTATGGTCACTAAAATTTTAAAGCTGAAGAGTTCTGGAGAAATTAAAATTCCAGTATTGACCCATACCTAACTATTAGATATAACTTCAAGTCTTCAACAATATCCCATATTGGATGACCCCAAGAGTTTCCCATGTGATTATTAATACCCGAAAGAAAACTAGAGCATTTAGTTTCTTTGAACATTTTGAAATTGGAAATATTATAAAAAAAAATTGTATCATTTTTTTTGCCTTTTAAATCAAGTCAGATTATTATCAACTATATATTTATAAGCAGAGAACATACTTGTAAACTGACAAACGTTTGATTTCCAGTGTCATGCTCATACATATTTGAGATTAGTAGAGAAACCTATAGGCATAAAACCAGGGCCCGCTCTGGAGCGTCAAGGTGTGCTCCTGCACTAGGCTATTTTTTAGTTATTTTTCGGTCAGTTCTAATTTTATTCTCTAGCAAAAAAGTCATTGTTTATAATTTTTTATAATTATTATTTATTTATTATTGTCAAAAACATCCTTGATTCAGTTGGTATCTTAATTTTTCTCGGTCTTCTCCTAAATAAAAGAACATGATATATACAAAGATCAAAACTGAGAGTTATCATTTATCACTCACGTTCCAAGTCCCAAGTCACCAACCCTAAATGACTCAAACTACAATTGAAGTAGGAGATAAAAAAAAAAAAAAAAAAAATCAGTTTAAGCATTTTGTTTCCATAATTCCATTCACTCGTTCATTTTTAGTACGGTTAGTTGCATTAAGATTTAGGGGTGTTTGGTTTTTATTGTTTTTCAGTTTTAAATTTTTTTGAATGATTTAATCCTTTTTTTTTTTTTTTTGCTTAAATCGAGTATTTGTTTGATAGTTGATAGTTGATAAGTTTCATAGTTGTCTTATTGATATTTTGATTGTCACGTACGAATTAATGGTTTCATGTTAACTATTCTATTGGAATTATTGATCAATATTTATTAATTGTGAACTAATAATCTGACTACAGGTTGTTACAACATATTCTTGTAGGTGACTGGTGGACTTTCCCGGTCTTCTGTGATTTATCCTGAGAGCTAAATCCTAAAGATCGATTCAAACTCGGGTAATAATATTGTCTTATATTTTGATTCTCCGTCTAATTTTGGTTTAGCCGAAAGGCATTTTAGTGCTCTAAAATATATTTTATTAAGAAATTAAATAGATAACCCATAGCTAGATAATCTATATGTGGCAAAAAATAAAAAATGTTCAAGGGCGTTGCGAGCTCTTTCACACATGGTCGTCAAAATACCAGAGACGGCCCTGCATAAAATGAGTATCATAATTTATTTGTTGTGAGATGCATCGAACATGCATGATTCATTTACGAGTCATGCTTCAAAAATAAAATAAGATTTATGAGTCAAGTTTAATCCTATATCGACAACACTTTTGCAGTTTTTTTTTCTTCTTTTTTTTCCTATTGTTTACATGATTCTATTCGTTTTCAATTCTTTTTTGTCCGAGCCATTCCGGATAAATCTCATTACAAGCACAAACGATTCCTCATTTCATCTGACTCAATTACTCTTTCTGATTAGAACTGCCCAACTCAACTACTAGAAAATCCCATGAAAAAAATCTCAGCTAAATTAATGAGTAATATCTCGTAGAAAATCTCATGAAAAATCTAAGGAACAGAACTTCCAAAAATCTTGGTTAACAATCTCATAGTATTATGTGTAAGATTTAAACATTTTTCCAAAAAGGACTCACTGGATCCTTCCTTCTCGAAATTTTCTATGGTGACCATAGAACAACCTGAAAATTAACCAGTGTTATTATAGATCGTTGTATTTGAATAACATGCCTATTAAGGCAGCGATTAATTCTTTTGCGTATATGCTGCAATGAATTTGACTCGCTGGTTTCTTTTTCATACTGAGTCACATGACTCGAATCTTAACCATCCTGACTCAATAGCCCTTAGTATCCAGGAGGTGCATGAAATATGAACTACACAAAAAAAATTAAATCAAAAAATTATGAGTACCACTTACTCCAGTTTCAGAATAAAGATGCGAAAAAATAAAAATTGATACAATTATGGAAACTATACTATTCTTTTCCTTTGATCTAAGTAATTTTCAAAATAAAAATAAAAATAAATTCTACAATATGTAATATCTCTAAAAAAATATTTACAAAAAAACCAACATAAACTTCATCCAACCAACACGTATTTGATGAGATCTCTTAGAACATCGATAACTGATTTGGATTAATAGCTAAGAAATTCGGTCCTCTATGAATGGTATATAACATTAAAAGGTATACAACATTTCATTTCCAATATAGCGAGAATTAGCTAGAAAACTAATTTATGTATCCGTTGAAGTCAATTTTCTCGAACATCTTATTTTATTTACTAATAATGGGAAACATCATAAATCTATGAAAAGTGAAATGTTACCTTGGATTAATTTAATTTTTTAAGATTTTTGACCAAATAAATTATTTCGTGGTGTATATAGGCACAGATGCACATATGAAGTGTGTGAACCTCACTTATTTTTACTATCATACTATTTGAAATGAAGAATATTAAATACAAAATGAGCATGAAAATTTAATTGTAACAATTAATTCATGGAAGGGATAGATTGTATTTTGTTGGGTCTAAGTTTTCATTCTTTTAGTGTGTTATGATGTGCTCTATATATGTTGTACCGTATAGTGTTGCATTGTTTAAATAGTCGGAAAACTGTAACCTTGAGTGTAGAAATATACAACTTTTTTGCGAGTCACCAAATTGAGACTTGTAGTGTCTTATCACCCACCACCCGCTGAAATTAACAGAGGGTCACTTTTTGTCTGGCGGGTCTCACGAATCAGTGAGAGTTGGGACATCAATCAGAATTTATCAATCGGTTGATTTATCATTTCTGCATCAATATAAAGCCCTGAATGACAAAAGTTTATATTTATTGTAACCGATGTGAATCTCACATAAATAAAGGAGTGTAGATTTTTTCACCATTATAACAAGATGGTGATGAAATATATAAATGCATCATAATTCACGACCATACCATCAGTCCTGTAGCAGTCAGATAAGCACATACTTATCTGATGGTGAGTTGATTTTTGAGTAAAAAAACAAAAGTAAGAATTTGAGGCTTGTAGTGCTTTATCGTTATAAAGCCCAAAACCAAAATTCCTGCCGGAACTGTAGCCGATGCATGTGTCATATAAATAATGGAGTGTAGGTGCATGAGATGCATAAAACAAGAACACAGCATGGCACCTTTAGATGCGTTTTTGCATTCATTGTTGAAAAATCATTTGAACCCCTAGGTGGCCCTAGTGGCGGAGTGTTGTCTCCGGAGGGTTTACCTGAGGTGTACCCACAAAACCTTTACTCCATACCCTAGCTATCTACACAGAACCTTGGAAGGCACTAAAGAATCTCCTTGGTTGGCATACTTATTGACTACGGGAGGAAGTACCCGATGCGAAATTCCAATTCTTTGTACACGAGTTTGCACTCAAGCATACTAAAATTCATATAAAGTGACGTAGCTCTACTCGAGATAGTCGCACTATGGACATCAATACCGGAGTCAAAACTAATCACATGGATAGATCAAGAAGATGGATATAAAGAAAAACATAGATGGTTTTGATGTTTACTAAGTGATTGGTGTTTCCATATCTCATCTCGAAGGCCTCGCTAAAATGAACCTATCCTAATGGTGAGATACTAGTCGACTAATATCAACACTTATTTGGCATATACAAGGGAACCAATGGTCGATAATCCTAACTCTAGAGTCAACGCAGACTGGCATATACAAGGGTTCCGGTGGTCGACTTTATTGAATTTATTAGGTTGGTCGATGGTCTGGTCTCAATTTCTTTTTCTTCTCTTTTTCTTCTCTTTTTTTTTTTTTTTTTTTTTTTTGGTATCTCAATCACTCTAATTCACCCTAGCATCGGTAACAACTTGATTCGTGGGCCCCACCTAATCACTTAGAGAAACATAGTTTAAAAAACGAAACAAAATAAAAATAGAAGTGAAAAGGACTCAACGAGATTGGTGAAACTATCATGTTATTTCTAACACCCGAACTCGTGCTTTTATGAATAGACTCTTTAGATGTTGCCATCTAATCATATTGGTTCCTCAACTCCTACAACCAAAATGCTTCCATCCACTTAGATTGGTTAGTGCCATCCTTAATAAGCATAAATTTCTAGGCTCTAGAGTTTATTTATTGCAACTAACAAAAAGTTTCTCCCATACCCCCAAACTTAAATCTAACATTGTCCTCAATGTTCTAAAGATAAAATTAAAAGCATGAACAAGGAGAAACTGTTACCATTTGAAGTAAAAGAGTTAAGGGGAAAGATATTACCGTGTTGCAAGAGCATGGGTTACCTCCCAAGAAGTGCTAAGTTTAAAGTCTTGAGCCAGGACATTGGAAAGGATTAGTCACCTCGAAGAATCATATAGCAACGGTCGGAATAATCGGGTCATCGGATCAAAAAGTGCTAACCACAAGAAGAGGAAGCTGCAAACAGACCAGGAAGATATCCAACACACCCTTATCTATCTTTTTGTTTAAGACAACTACATCTAGTTGTGGTTGGGTTCAGAAGCTCTATAAAAGGGTCTAGATAACAAATTTTCATGGGTTGCGTTTCATTATGAGTTAGATCCGAATGTTCGGGTTCTAGAGTGCGGAAAAACTCAAATAAGAACTTAGAAGCACATAATAATAACCTGAATAATTGAGGATCTTCTAAGTCAATCGATTTTTGACTTACACGAGTTGACCACAAAGAGTGGTCATTCTTAATCAAATGTGTCGACCCTAATCTCCTAAAGTAATTAGGTTTAGCCTCAAAACTTAATAATTGACACATCTGAAACTTATATGTTCCCACAATTGGTTGAAAAATATTTGGTGGGAAAACAAAATCAATCGTGGTATCATAGCCTGGGTTAACCACATCAACCCAGAGGATGGGTTTCTAACAATGAACTTCTTTATGGACACAACTAGGTCCAGGGAAAAAATGTATGAAGATAATCTTTTAAAATGGTTGAGGCACATATGTCAAGTCCCAAGTTAGGGACCTTTCTAAGAGTTAAGGTACATGGAGAATGATAATCACCCCAAACTTAGAGTTTTCGTGTCTCTAGAAAGACTAGTCACAACTTCCCTAATTTCAAGGTCATCTAATTCGAAAATGGTCAATTGATTCTTCTAAGTCAGGTACATCCTCACTCATCTCTACGAGTTCATTTTCTTTTTCTAAGTCTATTGTTTCTAAATCGCTAGACTCAAAATATACTCGTTCCTCTAAACCATCCTTGGCTTCGTAATCAAAAGGAAATACTACATCGTCTAAAAACGGGGTATCTCTAGTCAAATCCTCATCCTTTTGAATAGGTGAATAATTATTAAAATTATTTGGATTTGAACTAGAAATAATATTATCGTTATAAAGCTCAATTGGGGTAACAATTTCCGATCACTATGCCTATTTATTTCAAATTCTTCATCAACACTATCCTCATCATAATCATCATTATAATAATATGAAAATGGTTGAACCTCATCTAGACAAGTCGTGTTACCAATTTTATCCTCGTCATCTTGATTATGTAAATAACTATCCTCATTTTCGGGGTACTATTGGAAACACTAAGATTATCTCGAGCAGTTCCGTTCGGGCCTCAAACAAAAGCTTTCGAATCGACTCATATGACTTCATTATGGTATCGTGACTCGACTCACATGACTTCTTTAATGTATCGTGACTCGACTCACATGACTTCCTTATTGAATCTAGGAAAGAAATTTCACTCGTTGCATTGCTTTCATCCATAACTAAGTTATTCATTTCTCGCAAACTTACGTGTCGTCTCGCCCCAACTTACGTGTTGACTCTATTAGAGAGGAATTTTGCTCGTACGCAATAAATTGGCGTGTGGATAGTAATTGGGATCACCATGGTATGACCCATAACCTTCAAAAGTTTGGCGTTCCCAACCACTATTCACACTATGGTCATAAAAAGAGTGATGTCCAAATTGTTCGATTGGATATTCATATTCATTGTGATGGCTATTATAATACCGGTTTGACATCTTAGCTGCAAGGGAATTCTACACAAACAAAAACAAGGTGACTCGACCACAACAAACCCTACCGATTTCTAGCAAACAAAAAGCATGATGGCTCCACTTAGATTGTTTTCTAGACCCAAACTTCTAATCCTTCGAAAGGGAATTGTTACAACCGAGCAAACCCTACGGAATCAATCCGAGTTTAAGTAAGTTGAATAGAGGCGAGGGAAGCTGCGTGGAGCTTTGATACCCAAGGCCTCACCACATTACAAGGCGCGATCACGCATTCAACTCACGAAACCATCATGAACTTCGAAGTATGCTCAAAAGAGTAACCAATATTTTTCGAACGACTTTCTATTAAGCTCGTTACCCTATCGGCCTCGTTCTATTCAAAATTTTAGGCTTAGGTTCGTGTTTGGTTTGTTTTCCTAAGGCGGAGCAAGAAGAGAACGGTGATGAAATCCGAACCCTTATCTTATATGGCCGGTCCTTGCCCTTTACTAGGAATTTAAAGTAGTTTTCAATACCTCAACATATATGCATACAAAATCATCCGGTAAACCCGACGGGTGGGATTCGCGGGTGTTTAGAATTTTACCTCCCGTTCCGGACGGGGGGATGAACCGTTGAAGTCGACTCGGGCCACGACTCCTATGTCATGTAACGAACCCGAGGGGCCGAGACGATATCGTAATCGTCGTCCTTCCCTGTGCAGTTTATATTTAAATTACCCTTCCTTAGGGTTTAAAATTAATAATGTCCGATAGTCCAAAAAAAAAAGTCCAAAAATTAAAAAGTCCAAAAATAAAAATTACAAAAATAATTACCTAATTACGGTTTCTAAAAAAATAAAAATAATTACACTATATACAAAGTTTTCTTCTTCACTTCGTTCGGATCTCTCTTTTCTTTCCTATTTTGGCTTTGCTTTTATTTTGCACTTTCTCTTTTCTTTCGCTCCACTCCAAATCTGAAAGCAAACGAAATACCAAACCGCGTAAAGAAGAACAAAAATAATAAAAAAAAAAATAAAACCTAAAAACAAATCTATACACAAGTCCGTGTCGGCGCAAAATTGATGTGACTCAATAATGTTGTAGAAAGTGGTAGTAAGGTTGTCGTTCACTCGGACTTGATGAGATTGATTTTTAAGAATTAATAAAAGAAAATAATAAAAATACGAGAATATATACAATTTATGTCACAAGACGGAGAGATGTCTTTGGGACTCGGGATTCGGCCAAACTCATAACAAAAGGTTCAATTTATTTATTCTCAACAATTAAAGCTCAATAAACAAAATAACACCGACTCTTATTTTTGCCAAGGTAGACTCTCAAAAGATTAATTGTATCCCTAAGCATAGATTATCTAAACAAAGCATAACCTATCTAATTGAATAACAACCAATTTAATCAAATCATAATTCTATTTTAATTAGTGCAAAAGTCAAATAGAGAATTAATTAAAATTACCCATGTATGAAATTTGTCTTCCTCCGTCGTCCCCAGTGATGGTTCTAGCTCATCATGTTGGAAACACGCTCAAAATCCATTTTTATTGCTCAAAAATATGGTTACAAATGATGAACAAAGGAGAATGATGAAAACCGGGTTTTAACAGGTTATAGGTGTTGCAAACACCGTTACAGACTACGATAGAGATAAAGTGCTACTGTAACGGCAGCCGCGACCCACTTTTCGTAGTCGTTTTTCTGTTGAAAAACGACCGTCCCTGGGATAGTTTGTTCTTCACGATCTTCGAGGATGCGGCAGCGTAAAGCGAAGTGATTCCCGCAACTTTGATTTTCTTGCTCTTCTCGCGTTCCTTTTCCTCCCAAACTCTCCGTCATCCTTCCATGAGTCCCACCCAACCTTTTTATACTCGACGGCGGCAAAATATCACATTATAATTGCGTATAATCCTCCCATCACTCGGCAATGAAGAAAATATATTTTCTTTCTATTTTTGTTTCTCTTGCACGCGCCGGGTGCATTTGAAATATATCCTTGTTTATCTCTTACATGCTCCTGGTGGTTGCTCGAGCCAATAATCAAGCACATAACACGTTAAAAAAACTTCAAAACCAAGCAGACCCGTGTACGTGTAAGTTTGCTCTGTTTGCTTCTCGCGGCAATTCTAGCCCAACTGGATCGAAACCAACTCCTATATCAGCCACCGTTAGGCCCAAAGGAAGATACCACCGATTTTCACCATTGAGTCTCGCGGGAAGAGCTTCAAATCCGCAACCCTAATTCTGCCCGGTGAAACCAAGCTTTTCCGCCAATTTCGAATTTGAAATGGAGAAGATGAAGTCCCCCTATCCTGTTCAGGGTGCGAATAGCAGTGTCTCCTTGGGGTGCCCCTTAGCAATTGGGTTACCCCTTATCCAAAGACGAGAGTCCGAATAACACGTGTCTTAGGAGGTGCTCCGAGCAACTTTTCGGAGCAGAATTTTCCAACAAATATTTATTTCCAAAAATACCTAAAAATGCATAAAAACACAATATTAGTACAAAAATCGAGTTCCAACAATACCAGCACTGAGGACAATTCAGACACAAAAAATGTGTCTATCATTGGGACATCAATCAGAATTTATCAATCGGTTGATTTATCATTTCTGCATCAATATAAAGCCCTGAATGACAAAAGTTTATATTTATTGTAACCGATGTGAATCTCACATAAATAAAGGAGTGTAGATTTTTTCACCATTATAACAAGATGGTGATGAAATATATAAATGCATCATAATTCACGACCATACCATCAGTCCTGTAGCAGTCAGATAAGCACATACTTATCTGATGGTGAGTTGAATTTTGAGTAAAAAAACAAAAGTAAGAATTTGAGGCTTGTAGTGCTTTATCATTATAAAGCCCAAAACCAAAATTCCTGCCGGAAATGTAGCCGGTGCATGTGTCATATAAATAATGGAGTGTAGGTGCATGAGATGCATAAAACAAGAACACAGCATGGCACCTTTAGATGCGTTTTTGCATTCATTGTTGAATAAAGACAACTGAATTTGAAGCTTGAAGAGTTTAAGATTAATTTCTAAGAAAATAAATAAATCATGGACCAGAGATCCCAATACTCGGTTATTTTGTTTGTAATATATGGTGTTGCAAACTCAGTCCATGTATTTTTCATCACGAAAACACCCCGCTGCGTAAAACTCCCGATCAGGTAAAAAATTTTCGTGACCATATCCCGTAAAACTCATGTCATAAACGGATGAACCCTAATATCCATTTGGAACATACATACTGTAATTTCTCTGTATAATATAACTTGTCAGGAAACACAAACCAAACCACTGGACCCAGGTATTATACAAATAAATTACAGAGAAATTGGGTAAATGTCGAAACCACCCCATTTATCACCACTGGCCACTACACCTGGAAAATTGAGTAAATGTCTATTTTTACTTGGAACCGTGATATTAGGCATACATAAAACTTTCCGGGCATACAAAATGATAGTCCCATTTTGGGTGACCTTATAAGGGGTAACCTATGGGTAGCTCAATTACCTATATACCCTTAACACAAAAATCTAAAATCAGTTTTCTAAAAAATCAAAATCAGCTTCCCCTAACATCTCTTCTTCTTCCTCCTCTAGCCGAACTCTTCCCCTCCCGCGAAAAAAAAAAATCATCACCGTGATTAATTGTCGATTCGTAAAAATTTGATTGTCGATTAAACTGAACTACATAATGACTCGTACAAAGAAAAACAGGGACTAGGCAAACCAAATCGTCTTCTAATCCATCAATTGAAGAAGAAGAACCAATTGAAGATGAAGGTGTAGAACCGAAAATCAACCACCAATTGAACGAGAATTGAACCAACGCATCTCCAACTACGGAAACGAGGATAATAAAGTAAGTTTTACAAACCCAATCTCCTATTTGCTGTTTTTCATCGATTAAATGACGCTTACAGTGTTGGGTTCGGCTCAAAATTAAGTTGCGTTTTTAGCCGAACTGTTCTTCACAAAAGCTTCTGCCAAGTGTGTATGAGCAGTTCGCTTGAAATTTCATGAAATTTCAAGCCGAACCTAGTCACGAAAAGAGATGCACGGGGGTTCGGCGTATTCGATAATCATAATATCCGCCGAACCTAGCACATTTACGAGGTTCGGCTATTACGATATTCACAATATGTGCTTAGAACCAATACAAAATTATTAACCGAGAAATGTACATGATCGGAGTTGGGTTATATTCTACTTATTCAAATAGCCGAACAATGTGTTTCCAACGAGTTCGGCGCTTACGAATTTCTAAATATAAGCCGAACCCTAAACATTTTTTCTTCAGACAGCTTTAGTGTAGGGTTCGAAGCATTGTTAGGACAATTCGGAACCAAGCCGAACTCGGTCTACAAAGGAGGTTCGGCTCTTAATCAACACTGACTACTGGCCGAATTTGTTCATCCAGACTCGCCGAACCTTAGTGAAAAAACACAAACTTTTGATGATTTTAACCTACAAAAGTGAGATTAAACATAAGATATGTTGGAAAAACCTAAATGACTACAATTCAAGGGTAACTAAATAATCTACACAATTTTTTCTCACTTTCCCCTTCTCCTTCTAAAAAAACCTAACTTTTTTTTTCTTACTCAAAATTTTTTATCTACACAAATTAATAATTAAATAATCCTAAAACTAATCACTAATCATTAATCACTAATCGAAATTATTTTAACTAATCATTAGTATTAACACTAATCCTAAAAGGGCAGATTTGCCATTACCAAAAATATTTGGTTAAGGGGCTTCTGATTTTGCTATTTACACTCCTTTTTTTGTCTTTACTTGGTATGCCCTAAAAGATTTCTGTATGCCTAAAATCATAGTTCTTTACTTGCCAGGAATGAGGATCATTATTTGTTGCGTCCCCTCAAAGATGATGCAATTTGGAGACGGCCTAGCAGTTTGCTCAGCCTCGTAGGGTGACCCAAAACAAGAGAATTTGCTAGAGAATTTGGTTTATGGGCCAAAGATTAGGATGTAGCTGCAGCATGGTAGGATAGGTCGTCACGGATATGTTGCAATTGTGAACGTTAATCTTTCATCATTCCATAAAGTAATTTTAAGTTTTTAGCCTTTTCATCATTTTTTTTTGTAGCTAAAAAAGAATGGGCCGTGTACCTAAAAAAATGATCCCATGAATCAATATATATATATATATATATTAAGATAGTGCCTGCTTTGTGTTTCGCAGGGATGAATTCGTCTTGGCCGGGCGTTACTTAGAATCCAAGAAGATCAACTTGATTAAAGTCAAAATTATTTGATTAATCACTGAGAATAAAATGTTAACAAAATTACAAACACAAATCCAGAAGTTATAAAGGATGGATAAAACTAATAATCATGATGGTTTAAACCTAATGATCAATTATGAAATCAGTGTAGTAATTCTTGCTTATAGAATCTAACTATTCTTATGAATTAATGAATTTGCACTTATTTTTTTTTATTTCACTCAAATCATCTAACTAATCAAGAAACGATGTCTCATAAAAAAATCTAATTTGTATCCAATAAATTTTTTTAATAAAAATCTAATGCATATCTACTATCGAAAACAATTTCTAGTACCAAAAATTGTAGGAATAAAACAATCTGAATTTTTTTTCACCAGTAATAATTTCTTCTAGCAAAATTCAATACAAATATTTTTGAAAAGTTAACCTATTGAAATTCTCGCCGTCATTTTAACGGAACATATGTAAAAGTTACTCTTTATTACTGAATTTTTATCCAAAAATATTAGGAACTCAGTACTACTCTCTCGGGATTCAATTTCCTCGAACATCTTACTCACATAAAACTTCCCAACTTTAGGATCAGTATCATTGCTTTGGTAAATGGAATGTAAAACTATAAAGATCTATATAAGTGCAAATTGTGCGTGATAAATCATTCACCCTCTAATGCATAATAGTTTAATACATACATGAATTGTGTGGCAAATACAAATTAAGTACTGATGCCACATCCAATCATGGGTTGTTTGTTTTCACGAGGAGATACCCCAAATATTATTAGTGTTGTAAATGAGGATCCAAATTAGGTCGCTTATCGCATGTATTTCAATGGAGATTGTTATTTACTAGTCCTACTGATTGTTGGCGGGGAGCCAGAAACTAAATTAAGGGAAAAAGCTTTGTTAGAGAGAGCAAGAAGCTTGGAAGCCCAAGTTACTTGAAATTTTAAATTTAGACTTGAAGCCCAATTGACAGGGGCCGCAAGTGCACACGTTTGCTTTATGTTGGATCCACCCTGCCGAGTTCATGACGCAGTTGTCCCAGTTATGTCTCATAATTCATCATTTAGGATGACTCAAAGGCGACATAGCAAATTAGGTTCATATGCACTGTACAATTTTAGAATTGCAAAGAAAATTTTAATTTTTCAAGTCGAAGTACTTGATTTTTTTTTTTGAAGCATGCAATTTATTAAATTAAACGGATATTACACGTGGGAATGTTATGCCCATAGAGTCTGCTATTACAATAGAATTTATGTGTGGGGGAATTACATTGTCCCATCTTGTTGTTGTGACTTCCCTCTAGAGCAATCATCTGCGCTCGATTTGCTAGACCGTCACTTTGCTTGATTTCCTTCTATGTAGACGTGTCTAATAGTATATTGCCGAATTTGGGTAAACCTATACTTGATTTCGCATCTCGATTATGAATATACCACGGGCGTCGGTGTACGAGGTTAGAAATCTTGTTAAGTTCTCCGAGTCTGTTTCAAATTGAACTTTTGGCCATCCACGTTCCATCGTCGTTCTAGAAGCGATGAGCATTGCCAAGTTTACTGCAAGTGCGGTCGTGATACCAGTGGTTGTGTTATTGAAAAGATTGTTTCGGCTCCCTCGTTTCGACATATAATACCGCTCCCCGCTATTAGGGATGTCCCCTTTGTCTGCTCCGTCTGTGTTAATTTTGATCCATTACGAGTGGGGTTTGAGCCATCCCACGAAGATGGTTGTTGGTGCTAGTGTTGTTTCTTGTTGGGTTTGGATGAGGTTGCATTCCGGTGTAGTACTGGAGGCAGGTGGTTTTGAGCCCAGATATATTCTTGCTGGAGTTTGATGGCCATCTGCATTATATTCGTTGGATTTGACAGTTGTTGGCGATAGACTACATCGTCGAAGTACTTGATGATGACTCTTCAAGTGTTGACTATAATTTCTTTAAAAAAAAAATAACAGAAATTATATAGTCTAAGAGCAAGGGCTATGAAAAGAGTGTTTTTAACACTCATTCACTACCAAATCGAATGAGAGGCCGAGTGAAGAGTGTTTTTTGCACCATGGGAGAGATTGAGTGAAGGAGTGTTTTTTACCCAGGAGGCTGATAATATGCCTCTCCGACTCATTTTTAGTTATTTTAATATATATTTCTTTGTCTTTATTATCAAGAAGCTGATCAAATGCTTCCCAACACAATTTTTATCCCAAGCGGCTGTTCATGTGCCTTTTAGTCTCGACTGTTGAACACCATTTCGATTGAATGAGTGTGCGAAAGAGTTTGAGTGAATGTGAACCTTTCCACTACCCATAGTAGCACCTAATTTGATCAGACTCATTCATTTTGAATGAGAGAGCTCTCATCTGATGACCCATACTTTAATATCTATTTGATTTGGCAAATCGAAATTGTAAATGACATTTCTTTTTCTCTTTTTGATCGGCAGAAATAATTTCACTGGTAATAAAAGAGAGAGTACAAAAGGATTATATTACCCTATCCAAATATGAGAAAAGAAAAGAGCAAAAAGAAAAGTAGTAAAAATAGCAAGTTATCAACTACTCAAGGAGGTTCTAAGTACATCTTATGACAATTCTTCGTAACATCTAAAGAGTTCACATATCCAAACTATTTTATACCAAGTGCCTAGGTGAAGTATTTATCTGTGTTGAAATCACAATTCATAAAAAAATGGCAAAAATCTACTACTTTGTTGGAAACTAAAATTTTCACCAATATGTACTCCCGTTTTTGGAATAAAGAGAAGAAAAAAAACTAATAATTGAATGAAAAAGATATAAAATGTTTTGAAGTATGATAGTACCGATTTGCGCATAATCTTACAAATTTTCACCTTAAAACTGTTAACCCGAACAATACAAATAACAAAATCAAAGATTAACAACAACTTAATATACCGAAACTAAGACCAGAGAAAACAGAAAGGATTAAATTTCATCACACATCTCATTCACAGACCATCTTCTAGCGATTTAATTTCTTCCAACATGTGACTCGTATATTCCATAAATATTACAATTTTGTAATGTCTAAAGATTTTGGGTCAATAACTTGACATGTGCATATAAAAAGTCTTTGTTTAACTGGTTTCACATCTAAACAGCTGAATAAGCATGATAATTCATTTTTTTCTCAAGTGCACAAAGTAATCAATATGTGTGGTAAGTTCAATAAAATACCGATGTGATGAAATTGTGCAGTGTTGGTCTTTATGAGCACCCAAATCAAAGCACAACGAGTTTGGTCACATTTCGCATGCATCACAAGGGAGATTTTGTTTCTTTGCTTGTCCGTACCGAGTCTCATAACTTGAATCCTAACTAGCATGACTCGACGCCCTCGGTATCCAACTTGGGCATGAAGGCATGAACCATGTAAAAAAAAATATTAAATTAGTTACTTAACCGTTGACAATTACAACTTTACCTTTTTTGTAGAGCTCCCACTTTTCGGTATGCTTAAGGCCTAGTTTTGGGACATCTATTTAGATGGAAAGACGGCAACGTCCGTTACTTTTGGTAGCTTTCCCAAGCCTTTACTGTTAACTACCCAATGATTATAATCATTCAAAGAAGCTAACAAACAAAGAATGAAAGAGCAAGAAATAAGAAAACGGTAAATATTGTAAACTAATAATTTCATCACGATTACTCCAGTTTCAAAAATAAAAAGGGGATGGCATACTAATATTTGATGCTACAGATTAGGCAATCTTTTTCTTCCTTTCTTCTTTGAGATCCAGTAGATTAGATTAGCATTTAGGTAATTAAGTTAAGCATATGCCCAAGTAATCACAATTATAATGCACTACGTCTGCCCTCCAGGAAATATATAATACAATTCATTTCCAACGTACCAAGAATGAGACAACTAATATATGTATCCATGAAAGTCAGTTTACTCAAACATCTTATTTTGTATATTTTATAAAGGGAAATATAAAAAATCAATGAGAAAATAAATGGTGTAAATTTGGATCATTTCTTGTAGATTTTTTACCAAAAAGCACAAGTGCATATATGAACCTTGCTTATTTTCTAATTTCACACTATTTAAAATGAAGAATATTTAGCATAAAAGGAGCATGACAATTTAATTATAACAACTGTTTTATGATTTATTATACACAGTGTCGTCCTTGTTTTAGTGTCTTGTGACGTGCTATATATATGCCGAACTACTTCATTGTTTTTTTAAAGGGACAGGATCCAATGACATGGTTTGACCATTTTTTTTTCTAAAAATCCAAGCGACAACAAGTTTGAAGCTGATTTTCTGGTGGCATGTTCCGCTTATATAGCTTTACATTCCTGCCAATAATGAGAGTATTCTGAAATACGAAACTTCACCATCCACAAAATTAAATATTAACCGTTAATTTTCAACGGTTGATATTCAAAATAGTAGATGGTAGTCTTATACGTCTCGGAATACTCTCATTTTTTGTAGGAATGTAGAGCTATATAAGAGGAACATGTCACAAAAAAATTAGCTTCAAATACATTGTCGCTTGGGTTTTTTTAAGAAAAATGGCCAAACCATGTCATGATTATGTCAATATAACTATGTCATTGGATCCTACCCTTGTTTAAATAGCTGAAAACTATAATCTCAAGTGTAGAAAAAAGCTGGTTGTAAGTATAACATAGATTTTCTGCCATTAAACATATAGATGAATCACGAACCTAATACACCTCCAGGCTTTAAACTCACATACGGCATCATCTTAGCCGTGAACACAGAAATAACGAAGGTATCATCGTGTCCACAAACAAAGTTCGCAGTGTTAGTAAAACTGACAAAGAGATATAAATATATGTAGAATAACATAAAGTAGTGGAAAAAGAAACTTTGAGCCTTCGGGCTCGTCCTCGTTTCGTATCATAAGGATTCCTATGATCATTTAAGCGATGTATAACGTTAAAGTACGAAAGCTGTAAGTGCAGAATGTAAATGAGACGATGATTTACGTGGTTCAACATACGTCCACGGGGGTTGGTGTTTCACTATGTATTACAAAGGGTTACAAAGATAGTCGAATGACTTTGAGTAGGGAACGAAGCTTGAAGGGGAATGAATAAAACTCATACTTACTCTTACAATTTCTCTCTCCTGAACTCTCTCTCTCTCTCTCTCTCTATCTAAAATTGGTCGATCCCTTGTCTTTCCATTAAGCTGGGTATTTATAGGGGTTGTGTGGGGTCCATATTACTATAATGATCTATACTATAATCAAGCAAACAGATTCAAAATTACAGAATCTACACTGTAAATTGAGATAAAACTTCAAAGAGGCGAAACAAAACTTAAATTCAATTTTTCATAATATCCAGAGAGTGTTGACTCGATACATTATAGGGTTAGAAGAAAACAGGCACACATGCCATACACACTCACACAGAATGATAACTACACTCAACTCAGGGTGCCCTTATCTGGGACATGAAAAATTCCCACCCCTTCAGCTTATACTTGTCCTCAAGTATAAATTTAGGGAACTGAGAAGTGATTAAGGTAGTGTCCTCCCAGCAGTAGTCTCCATCTGCAGCATGAGACCATTGAACTAGAAGTTGTGGAACTTGCTGACGACCCTTTATGATCACATGAGAATCTAAAACTGCAATTGGTCTAACCTTCATCAATCCATCTCTGTATAAGGAAGGCAAACTTGTCTGTGGAAGAATTACCTGACCCACATTCTTCTTTAATTGAGAAACATGAAGAACGGGATGAATACAAGAAGTAGGAGGTATCTGAGTTTGTAGGCTACCTGACCAATACGTTGCAACACTTGGTAAGGGCAAAAAAACTTTGCAGAGAGTTTAAGGTTTTTCCGTAGTTGAACTGAAGTCTGTCGATACGGCTGGAGACGTAAATAAACCCAATCCCCTACATTGAATGACCTCTCCACTCGTTTCTTGTAAGCTTGTTTCTTGATGCGATGTTGAGCTTCGAGTAAATGATGTTGCAAAACCTCGGACAATACCTTGCGCTGGTGCAAGTAATCCTGCACAGTAGAGTTAGAGATAGTGGTACAAGAATGCAAACCAAACTAAGGAGGGTCATAGACGTACAAGGCTTGAAAATGGTGTCAGCTTGAGACTTGTATGGTATGTGGTATTAAACCACAACTCTGCAAGAGAAATCCAGGAGGCCCGTTTCACTAGTAGATAGATACACATACACCTTAAATAAGACTCCAAACAAGCATTGTTGCATTCCGCCTGACCGTCAGTTTCTGGATGGTACGACGTACTCAGATGTAGGGAGGTACCAACAGCTTTAGACAATTCACGCCAAAAAGCACTAAGAATACTAAAAATCTGTCAGAAACTATAGTTGTTGGGACACCATGAAGTTTGAGGATTGAATCTATAAAGATCCTAGCGACGGATTGTGCAAAGGAGAAACATGCATTCTATTTTGGCAGGTGTTTATGGGTAAAAATCGCTTAGCCGAGTTTGGTAAATTCGGTAGGTGAGTGAGAAACTGGTTAAACCCTAAACAAATGTGCAGCACGTGAGAACTTTCTATATTCGAGAGATCAATCTGTACAAGTCCGGCCTAAACCAAGAAATGGCCGTTCCAGACTTGCTTCGGTCACAAAGTGGAGGAGAAGGGTTGATTTAGGGAGGGAAGCAAAGAAAGGTGTTGAGACCAGAATAATTCTGGGAGAGTAGTGTCTCGACTTGTATCAGAAAGTGAAAGCTTCGGAAGCTTGCAAGAGATGAAAGCTTTTTGGAGAGCTTGCAAAGTTGCCTTTTCTGAGAGTGTTGTGTTTTTCTCCTGGCCAAGACTTGTTGTCTGGTGGAAATAGGTAAGACCTATTTATACAAGTCGAGATTGAAACGTAACCCTGGCCTCATGAAGGAAGAGAGTTGGTAGGCCTCGAATGATGTATAAATTTATGACCTACATGTTATAATCCGCAAGTGCACGGCGTCTATCGGAGACGCGGCAAGTACGGGTCGATCCCACAAGGACTTGTGGTGCTTGATTGATCAAAGGCTTGCTCTAGACTGAGTTTCAAGTGAAAATGTGTAGTGACAAGGTAACAACAGGGGGGTTTTGCCGATACGGCTGGGATGAAATGAAATAAACCTAAACTAAGGAATGAAACAGTGACAAAGGTATGCTTGGGTTATCAATTCCACCACTAAATTCCTAGTATGTGCTCAACTAGTTGAGTTCTTGTTCTTATACCAGACAAGTGAAGCTTGTCACTTCTATCACTTATCTAAGAGTTTCTCCATATAAAGCTTCAATTATCGGTGAATAACTAACCTAGAGTATCGGGTTGTCTAATGAAGCACAACCGATCAAGAGAATCAGTATTAAACATAGAAACAAGAGCTGAACACACTCAACTCAGTATTAGCCTAACTACAGTGCATCCATGGCATTGGCATGCACCGTGGAGAGAAAAGGGTGAGGTGTTAAAATTGAAGCTATTTATTAAAATTAAGCTCTCAAGAACATTCAACAAATTGAACTCAAAACAGAATTAGGGTTTCAATGAAACCCTAACAGACTAAATTAAAACATAATAAAAATAACAAAGAACGAGAAATTTAAACCTAATTGATCGCATCGGCTAATCCGGGCGTGCCTTACACATCCATAGAACACTCCTATTTATACATGCAAAGTTTCCCCAAAATACCTAACCCTAATTCAATTAAAATAAAAAATTAAATTAATAAAAACTCGAACCCATACTACGAATCGCTTCCTCTTCTTGTCACATCGTCCTTAGCAACTTCTCGATTGATAGATGAGCAGCCCAAACTCTAGTCATCTTTAACCTAGCCTCTAGGGTGGAGAAGCTATGAAATAGATGACTCGAGAAAGAGTGATGGAGTAGGTGGCTATGGAGTTGTTGTTTGATGTCAGGAAGGTGATGGTGGAGGCGGTAAGGGCTGCTGGTCGGGTGAAGGAGGCTGTGACAGGGGAAGGGAAGGAGAGGAGCAGAGCTCTCTCTGCAATTTGTCGGGTAAGGGAAGAGAAAGAAATGAGTTAGGGTTTTGTTAATGGGAATATATAGGGCTCTTCAAAGGAGGAGGTATAGCGAGAAATGATGAGAAGGCATCGGCGAGCGTCGGATGAAGAGCGAGACGAGATCGAACGGCTACGGATATATGCATCTTCGGTGTTGGGCGGGAGCGGCGATCGTTGATGTGCTAGGTGGAGCGACCGTTGGATGTAGCTGAGGAAGATCTCAATGGCTTAGGTTGAACGGGCTTGGATCACGGGGTCTTGGGTAGCTCTAGCCCAAGTCTTCCTTGTTGGGTTGCAACCGATCGCGCGCGGGCTTTGGCTTCTGCTCCATAGATTCTCGACTCCAATTCTTCGCTCTTTGGGCTCCTCGGTTTCTCGAGCTTTATTTATTACCTAAAAACACAAAATTAATTAATACAAATATTTATTCTTGAAAACAAGGAAAACACGAGAACTGGGAAAATATCCATTTCTAAGCGCAAAAGATGAGTAAAATGCCAATAAAAAGGTGTATAAATATGCACTATTTGGCACTCATCAAATACCCCCAAACCCGAATTTTACTTGTCCTCAAGTGAAACAGAAAATAAGAAATCCTAACTATACCCCCGTCAGTGGTCTCTCGAACGCATTTAGCGTATGCACTAAGCCTTTAAACCGCTAGGTGTCCCTAGTGGACGAGTTGTAGTCTCGTGAGGGTTTACAAGAGGTGTACCCACAAAACCTTCTCCAACTTCAGAGCGTAAAGAGTCTCAAGCATCCTAGAAGCTATGAGGACATAGAGTTTCGCATGCTAGTAACAGAAGTTAGAACTATCGAAGAACGCATTCTCATCCTTAAGTGCCGAGCGAGAAGTAACCATACCATATGAAAGAATTCGGATTCGATTGTGATCATAAGTCTCAACTTCTGCCTCACCATTAGGATTTTATGGTAATTGCACTCAAAAAAGATCGCTTTTTAGTCTCTCATGTGTGCAGCAGGAGTAAAGAGACAAATCCCGCACACGTTGTAGGTAAGAAGGATAACCTTCCGAAATAAAATCTGGAGACTCCACAGAGGTGTGGACAAAAAGAATCTTTTCTCGATGATCTCTAAGAAAGGAAATCAACCATTAGTAAGGGGTGGGAGTACTCACTCACTTCTCAACCGATCGGCAATTAATATCACTCTCTCATAAGAACCATAGAAACGTCTTCATTCTTCGGTCTTCGGTCTTCACTTGTTGATGACGAACTTCTAAACTTCACAAAACTTGACAATTTTTAACTTTTCTACTCAAATTCCTTGTTGTTTGGATTTTTCTTTTTCAATTCTTCTTTACCATGGTGGTAGCAAAAATAAACTACAATTTTTTTTTTTTTTTTTTTTTTACAAAAAGTGAAAATAAAAATACAATAATGACACAACTAACTCCATGGACAAAGGACTTTATCACTCAATTTTTCCACAACTTGTATTGTCTTGATTTTATAAATTTTATTAATTCTCATCCTATTTTCTTTTCTTTGTTGCACATAAACCTTGGACTATATCAATTTTTCTTTCAATATTCGGATTAACTCCGTTTGCCGACGATGATGTGTTTCTATGGGTCTTGCCGATTGAGAGAGAGAGTGATGCTAACGGCAAATCGGTATTTAGAAGGAGTTTTCATCTTTAGACGTCACCCTCATGATTGACAAAAACTAGCACTCAAGAGATCAAAAGCAAAGGTCAAATTGGTGCGAAGTTGGGTAGCTCACCATTCCTACCCTGAATTTACGTAAGGTGACACACACTCTAACATGACTTTTCTAGAAAGTTGCAAAAAATTGAAGGTTGGTGCCTCACTTGATGTAAAATGGGTAGTCTCCACTATGGTTGATCACAATTCTACTACCGAATATCTAAACAGCACCTAATTAGCCCTCCCAGGTATGGTTAAATCCAACTTTAACGCTCTAATCAACTAAGGAACCCGATTGTGTTCTCCTAAGTACTTCCAATTTTTGTTATTTCGGTCGATTCTCTATGTAAACATAGCTAGAAGCATGCTAGTGACTCTAAAATCTCTAAAAGTTGGAGGTTTTTATTTGCAAAATGTTTTTTTTTTTTTTTTTTTTTTTTTTTTTTTTGAAAATAAAAGATAAAATAAAAGACTAAAAACTCTAAATGCAAATGCACCCCCAAACCTAAATCAAACATTGTCCTCAATGTGTCTACATATAGAAAAATTTAAACAAGTCACATACGAGAGAACTATGCCGATAAGAGAAAAGGGAAGAAATTAGGATGTCGGCAGGAGCAAGGTTGAGCTTCATTAAGGCAAAATCCAACATTCTCAGTGGTGATCATATCGGATTAGCACAAAAAAAAATGCACAAGAAGACTCAACCGATTCAAGAAAGAAAAAATTAACAAGTCCTACTGGATTATATACAATGAAGATAATGTACAGAAACATTAACATTCTTACAAATATAACAAAAAAAATGGGCTTTGGTTTGTTTGGGATTTGGTTTGTAAGGGTTTCATTTGGTTTTTGTGGGAAGCCCAGTAGTTGTGTGCAATGCTTAATGGGTGTGGGCTGAAATCTTTGTGCACAACCAACAGATGGGGGCTTAGTCTATTGCACAGCCCAAAGGAAAGGCTCGATCCCGTGAGTTGGGCTTGAGCACGCAGAGCCCACTGCTCGAGATTGATCAGCCCCGGAGTTAATGTACGGCCCTGTGTGATGTGGGCTCAAGTGGGTGCAAAGCCAGGTTAAGTGCGGCCCAGGTTATAATGCAAGCCTAGTGGAACTGGGTTCCAGCCCAGTTTTGCAAAGAACAATTGCTGTGGCTCAGTTTTGATTTAAGTGGGCTTCAGTTAGGTGCAGAGCCCAGCAGTTGAATGGCCCAGTATGTGGGCTTTAGTTATGCACAGCCCAGCAGCTGAACTTGTGTGGGCTTTAAAGTTTTGAGTGCTAAGCCCAGTTTTTGCAGGCTCAATTTGGTTTATTTGCAGAGCCCAGATTGTGGTAAGCCTAGTGGTTGTGTAAAACCCAGTTGTTGCAGCTGCACAGTTTGGTCAGGCTTACACCCCAGCTGTGTGGGGTTCAGCTTATGTGGGTTGGAGGTTTAGAGTGCAAAGCCCAGTGGAAACAAGCCTGTGTGGGTTTAGTTGTGTGTAGAGCCCAGGTTATGTGTCAATGCACGAATGCCAGTGGGGGCAAAATTTTTAGCCTAGGGAAACCCTGGTGTGTGGGCTTTAGTCTACTACACAGCCCACCGGTGGTACAAGGCTCGGTTGTGCAATAGCACACCTTGCACTCACAAAAAAATGACAAAGACAGGTTGCACATCCTAGTTTATGCAGGCTTGCACAAGAAGCCTCCAGTTTAGTGCTTTATGCACTCGGTCAAAGCGAGCACGGGGAAAAAGGTTGGCAAGTGAATCACACACAAAGAAAGCGAAATGATACCCGATTTCTGAAGCAACTACAACTCAACTCACTGGGGCTGGATTGAGCATGTGGTAACCGAAAGTGAGCACAGAGGATGTTTTTGAGAATTTAGGTGTATGGTTCAAGGTGCATTACAAGGTCTAGGTTTGCACCACCGGCTATCGCCCAAGGCAAAGAAGAACAGGGCTGCGTTATGCTCGGGCGCAGGGCTCATACAATGCGGAGTTGGTTCTGTGGTTGCACAATGAGTAATCACACATGCTTTAACAATTATAGGGGATAGAACCAAACACAGGCTTTGCCGAAGCCAAGGAGACACAGTGAAATAGCAAACTGATCAATCAATTTTAATGCTCAGCACACAGATTTTCAGCTAACACAACTTTTGCTTAAGTGTCACTAAATTATGCCCAAATTTCAGATATTGCAGGGCTGAGTAATGCTCAGCAAAGTGGCTGACTTATCATGCACAGGCACCAAGGCTGATGGTTTATCAGGTTATCACAGGGCTGATGGAGTCAACAGGGTTTGCAAATCTTCACAGATGGCAGCTCAACTTGTAGCTTCAGGGGCTAGCAAGGAAGCAGGATATCATGCACAGGGAACAGGGTATGCTCAAGGTGTTGGAGTCAACTGGGGTAGTTGATGTCAACTATCACCGTTGACTTCACTTGGGAACTATGGTCACAGAGCATACAAGTGTAAAGCTTTCAGGGTGCAGAGTATACATGGCATAGATCATTTTTGACACAAAGCTCTTCACAGCATGCTCAGGTTTGACAGAATCAGGCTTGCAGTCAGCCAAGGCAAAGCAAGTTATGCAGGATGGGTTATGCTCAGGGCTTGGCTCACAGGGGTTGTGGTATCAACTCACAGCTCAACTCACAGCTTCAGGGGGCTGGAGTTCGGCTCAGAGCATCTTGTTTTCATACATTCAGGCCAAGAGTGATACCAGCTATGCTCAAGCAAGGTAATGGCACAGGTTATGCTCAGCTCACATAAGAACAAAGGTTTCAGGGTGCAGAGCATACATGGCACTTGGCAATACAATGTTCAGTTACTCACCTCAAGGCCTGCGCTTTTCTTGTGTTTCTTGGGCTTGCTCAGCAGCTCAGCCGACACCTGACTCCTATAAGTTGCAGGGGTTGCTCAGTTGCAACACAAGCACAAAGAAGACAACAAACAAGCTCAACGTGCACTGGTATGCTCGAGGCTCAACGCCTTCGAGGCTTTGCTCAAAGAAAGACAAAGAACACGGCGAGCACGGAAAGCTCGGGCACCGCTCGGCTCAAAATGAG
This sequence comes from Papaver armeniacum, assembly GCA_023531295.1. NCBI lineage: Eukaryota > Viridiplantae > Streptophyta > Magnoliopsida > Ranunculales > Papaveraceae > Papaver > Papaver armeniacum. Next base: position 27,958 of record JAJJWW010018624.1, read on the forward strand.
AGTTTAGTTTTCTATAATGCACACTCAAGACATAAAAAAGATGCACAAATGCACAATCGCACTGAGTTTGGAAGTGCAATGTATATGAAAGATGGCAGGGAAACAAAAATTATGTTTGCTAAGATGCAATACAATGCAGGGTGTAAAATGAATATGTAACACAAGTTATACCAAGCTACAGCTAATATGCTAATATGCTAAAACAATAAAGATGCAACAAAAGAGAGAACAACTATATTACACTAAGTTTAAACAAGAAAAGGAAAATTACAGATAGAATACTACACTAACAGATGGAATACTACAATGCAATACTGAGTTACTCTACAACACAGAAAAAACTAAGTTACACTGCAAAACTAAGACAGCTAATAAGAACTATGATGCAAACTACAATGCAATGACAAGCTACAGATGCAAGTTATAAAATTTAGACTAAGTTATACTAAAACAAGATGAAAAGCAAAGAATGTAAGTGAATATATACGAAATGGAATGAACTCGATTAAGTCTAGCCGAAAATCTCGAGGCACACACCAAGTCCCCATAATGCGGCCAAAACTTGGTAGGCCTCGAATGATGTATAAATTTATGACCTACATGTTATAATCGCAAGTGCACGGCGTCCCCATCGGAGACGCGACAAGCACGGGGTCGATCCCACAAGGACTTGTGGTGCTTGATTGATCAAAGGCTTGCTCTAGACTGAGTTTCAAGTGAAAATGTGTAGTGACAAGGTAACAACAGGGGGGTTTTGCCGATACGGCTGGGATGAAATGAAATAAACCTAAACTAAGGAATGAAACAGTGACAAAGGTATGCTTGGGTTATCAATTCCACCACTAAATTCCTAGTATGCGCTCAACTAGTTGAGTTCTTGTTCTTATACTGCATAAGTGAAGCTTGTCACTTCTATCACTTATCTAAGAGTTTCTCCATATAAAGCTTCAATTATCACTGAATAACTAACCTAGAGTACTGGTTGTCTAATGAAGCACAACCAAATCAAGAGAATCAAGTATTAAACATAGAAACAAGAGCTGAACACACTCAACTCAAGATATTAGCCTAACTACAAGCATCCATGGCATTGGCATGCATTTGTGAGAAAAAGGGGTGAGGTGTTAAAATTGAAGCTATTTATTAAAATTAAGCTCTCAAGAACATTCAACAAATTGAACTCAAAAAGAGAATTAGGGTTTCAATGAAACCCTAACAGACTAAATTAAAACATCAAATTAAAATAACAAAGAACAAATTTAAACCTAATTGACTGCACTGGCTAATCCAGGCGTGCCTTCTACATCCATAGAACACTCCTATTTATACATGCAAAGTTTCCCCCCAAATACCTAACCCTAATTCAATTAAAATAAAAATTAAATTAATAAAAACTCGAACCCATACTCTGAATCTGCTTCCTCTTCTTGTCACATCGTCCTTAGCAACTTCCTCGATTGATAGATGAGCAACCCAAACTCTAGTCATCTTTAACCTAGCCTCTAGGGTGGAGAAGCTATGAAATAGATGACTCGAGAAAGAGTGATGGAGTAGGTGGCTATGGAGTTGTTGTTTGATGTCAGGAAGGTGATGGTGGAGGCGGTAAGGGCTGCTGGTCGGGTGAAGGAGGCTGTGACAGGGGAAGGAAGGAGAGGAGCGAGCTCTCTCTCTCGCAAGCTGTCGGGTAAGGGAAGAGAAAGAAATGAGTTAGGGTTTTGGTTAATGGGAATATATAGGGCTCTTCAGTGTGAGGCAGGTATAGCGAGAAATGATGAGAAGGCATCAGCGAGCGTCGGATGAAGAGCAGACGAGATCTGAACGGCTACGGATATATGCATCTTCGGTGTTGGGCGGGAGCGGCGATCGTTGATGTGCTAGGTGGAGCGACCGTTGGATGTAGCTGAGGAAGATCTCAATGGCTTAGGTTGAACGGGCTTGGATCCGGGTCTTGGGTAGCTCTAGCCAAAGTCTTCCTTGTTGGGTTGCAACTGATTCGCGCGTGGGCTTTGGCTTTCTGCTCCATAGATTCTCGACTCCAATTCTTCGCTCTTTGGGCTCCTCAGTTTCTCCGAGCTTTATTTATTACCTAAAAACACAAAATTAATTAATACAAATATTTATTCTTGAAAACAAGGAAAACACAGAATCTGGGAAAATATCTGATTTCTAAGCGCAAAAGATGAGTAAAATGCCAATAAAAAGGTGTATAAATATGCACTATTTGGCACTCATCAAGAGTAAAGGGTGAAATAATGGGAGGAGGTGGTAACCACATGGTGTTTATGGTGAAAACGTTTTCACCATTATTTCCTCATTTATTTGACCGCTTTATTCCTATTCACGCTTTCTTAATGTGAGCGTAGTGTACGCCGCATGCTGTGACCGCCAAACCAAGACCCTGGAAAGCATCCCCCAGTTTGTGTTGATGTCTCGAGTGTTGGTTGCACCTTGAGTGCAAGTGGCGCGTGTGGCATGTGCGGAATGCCTTTGTTGCGGGTTGCACCTTGAGTGCAAGTGGCAATGCCAGAGCTGCTAGTGGCGTGTGTGGCATGTGCGGAATGCCTTGGTGGTAGGTTGTATGTTGAGTGTAAGTGGCAATGCGAGCCGCTAGTGGTGTGTGTGGCATGTGCCAATGGCATGTGTGGAATGCCTTGGTGGTAGGTTGCACGGTTTGCAAGTTAGGCTACCAGCGTGGGTTTTGGCATGTGCCAATTGCACATATGGCCAAGTTGGCCTAGGTTGCACGGCTTGCAAGTTAGGATACCAGCGTGCGTGTTTGGCATGTGTCAATGGCACGCACAGCCATTAGGGCCACGGCTAGGTAATGAAAGCTACCAGCGAGCGTGTTGGCATGTGCCAATGGCAATGGCATGCTCGGCCATTAGGGCCACGACTGGTAAGAAAAGCTACCAGCGATGCGTGTTGGCATGCCAATGGCATGCGTGGCCATTACGGTCACGACCTGGTAAGAAAATCTACCAACGATGCATGTTGGCATGTGCCAATGGTATGCGTGGCCATTAGGGTCACGGCCTGGTAAGGAAAGCTACCAGCGATGCATGTTGGCATGTGCCAATGGCATGCGTGGCCATTAGGGTCACGGTCTGGTAAGGAAAGCTACCAGCGATGCGTGTTTGGCATGTGCCAATGGCATGCGTGGCCAATTTGGGTCACGACTTGGTAAGGAAAGCTACCAGCGATGCGTGTTGGCATGTGCCAATGGCATGTAATAATTTGGCCTAGGTTGCACCGGTTTGCAAGCCCAGGCGCGGGCGCCATTTTGGCATGGCGTGGCTAGGGCCAGGCAAGGGTGCTTGTCTTGGCGTGGTGTGACTAGCGTAGCTGGGGTGGCCAAGGCAGAGTGTGTGTTTGGCATGCATGACTAGCTTTGGCTAGTGTGGTGGGAATGATTGCCATTGGCATGCAGGTGCTGGCTAGCATGGTTGGCATGCTTTGGCGCGTTTGGTGTGACTAGCATAGCTAGGGCCAAGGCAGAGTGCGCTTATGCGCGGCCAGTTTGGGCCAGGTGTGGTCGGCATGATTTTTCCATTGGCACCTGAGGTGCGACTAGCATGGTTGGCATGTTTTGGCGCGTTGGTGTGACTAGCATAGCTAGGGCCAAAGGCAGAGTGCGTTTGGCATGGGCGATAACTTGGGCTAGGTGTGGCTGGCATGATTTGCCATTGGCACGGAGATGCGGCTAGCATGGTTGGCATGCTTTGGCGTTTGGTGTGGCTAGCATAGCTAGGGCCAAAGCCGAGTGCGTTTGGCATGGCGCGGCTAGCTTGGGCTAGTGTGTAATGGGCATGATTTTCCACACGGAGGTGTGGCTAGCATGGTTGGCATGCTTTGGCGCGTTTGTGTGACTAGCATAGCTAGGCCAAGGCAGAGTCGTTTGGCATGGCATGGCTAGCTTGGGCTAGGTGTGGGTCGGGCATGATTTGCCATTGGCACGGAGGTGAATTAGGTTTTGCTCGTTGTAACCTAATTTGAAAAAAATACCCCCTATTAATTACCGACTACATGTATTAAATGTTCTAATAAATGTGTCATAGGTGACATTAGGTTATTTGGGTTTTACGATTTTACCCTTTGTTTAAAAACCACCATCAACATTAAGTCCACCGCTTAGCCTGGAATAGGAGCTTTGTTGCGAGGTAAGCATAAGATGGTGACAAACTATGCCAGTGAAATCGTAAAGAGAATTGAGGAGGTCGGTCCTCGACCTTTTATAAATAGGATTTGGAATCCTTGCCTCTGCGATTTTGCACAAATCCGAATTTGGCTCAATTGGGAAGTCATCATCATTGAGAGACGAGAAGTCTGGGCGGCATTGAGAAGTTGGACACGAGTTGGGAACCGAGGCGTGCTATCCAGTGGGACCGGCGCAAAAGGTGGGGAAGCCGACGTGCGTTAGTCCGGGCGACTTAGGCTGGTCATTGGAAGTCAGCGCAATTGGGATATTCACATTGCCAAGGTCCTCTTCGAGAAAGTAGTCTGAATAATCTTGACGTGACGTCCCTGGCATTTTTCGTGTAACTTGTAACCCTGTCATTATGATGCAGCTCATAAATGTAATTGCAGTCTTGCTGGATATTTTAAAATCAGTCCCATATTTTGAGTTCGAGTCCCATTACTTGTGTGACTATAAGTTCGAACTTAGAGTTTAGGCAACTCTAAATATGATGGCAAAGAATTAAGGGCAATCCTAAGCATGAAAAGATATCACCTAATAGTCTCTTGTGACTAAGGTTCAATGCTAGAGTTGAGGACAACTCTAGATATGACGGCAAAGAATATTGAAGACAATCCTAAGCATAAAAGAATTTCACCTAATAGTCTCGTGTGACTAAGGTTCAATGATAGAGTTGAGGAAAACTCTAGATATAATGGCAAAGAATTGAAGACAATCCTAAGCATAAAAGTAAATCACCTAATAGTCTCGTGTGACTAAGGTTTAACGTTAGAATTAATGATAACTCTAGATATTATTAATAGAAAATCAATATACAAGTATGTATGTGCGACCCTTAATGTGAGATGGAAGACCATTTATGCCCACAGTTGGATTCGTCCACATAAAAATATGAAGTAGTAAATTAATGCTCGAGTATGCATGTGCGACCCTTAATGTGAGATGGAAGACCATTTGTACCCACACTTGGATTCGTCCACATGATTAAAAGTAAAATAATAATAATGTTCAAGTATGTATGTGCGACCCTTAATGTGAAATGGAAGACCATTTTTACCCACACTTGGATTCGTCCACATAACTAATAGTAAAATAATAAATTAATGTTCAACTATGTATGTGCGACCCTTAATGTGAGATGGAAGACCATTTGTACCCACACTTGGATTCGTCCACATGATTAAAAGTAAAATAATAATAATGTTCAAGTATGTATGTGCGACCCTTAATGTGAGATGGAAGACCATTTTTACCCACACTTGGATTCGTCCACATGATTAAAAGTAAAATAATAATAATGTTCAAGTATGTATGTGCGACCCTTAATGTGAGATGGAAGACCATTTTTACCCACACTTGGATTCGTCCACATCACTAATAGTAAAATAATAAATTAATGTTCAACTATGTATGTGCGACCCTTAATGTGAGATGGAAGACCATTTGTACCCACACTTGGATTCGTCCACATGATTAAAAGTAAAATAATAATAATGTTCAAGTATGTATGTGCGACCCTTAATGTGAGATGGAAGACCATTTTTACCCACACTTGGATTCGTCCACATAACTAATAGTAAAATAATAAATTAATGTTCAACTATGTATGTGCGACCCTTAATGTGAGATGGAAGACCATTTTTACCCACACTTGGATTCGTCCACATAATTAAAGGTAAAATAATAAATTAATGTTCAAGTATGTATGTGCAACCCTTAATGTGAGGTGGAAGACCATTTTTACTCACACTTGGATTCGTCCACATAATTAACAATAAAATAATAAGTTAATGCTCAAGTATGTATGTGCGACCCTTAATGTGAGATGGAAAATCATTTTTACCCACACTTGGATTCGTCCACATAATTAACAGTAAAATAATAAATTAATGTTCAAGTATGTATGTGCGACCCTTAATGTGAGATGGGAGACCATTTTTTACCCACACTTGGATTCGTCCACATAATTAAAGGTAAAATACCATACAAATATTATTTTATAACCACCACATAAATGGTGGATCATGATTCATCTAATTATTAATCCATAGTTGATAATAGAGATGAAAAGGTTTTGCTATTATACCTTGAATGTAATATTGAACTTGGAAAGATCCTTACAATGATTCTTCACTTTGGATAGATATTCTAAAAGTAGTTAAAGTAGTAGCAATTTAATGCTAATCTTTTAAAAACTTAAAGATAAATACTTGGTAGACTTAAACTATTTTTTTTGGGTTTTTGCTAAAAGTGTGCTAATATTGAATATAACGGATTACAATGTAATCAATTATAAAGTAAAACTACTCCCTCCGTTCCTATTATATAGGCGGAATATTGGATTATTCTAGTCCCACTAAATAGGCGGAATTTTAATTCCAAGAAGACTTTTGACATATATATATATATGCCCTTATTTATGTTGTATGAGAAATTGTTGTGAGAATAAGACAAAGGGTAAAAAAAGGAAAAAACATGAAAATTTATGAAAACCAAAGAATTTCTTAAATGAAGAGATTTCACCTTCTCCGCCTATATATTAGGGACGGAGGGAGTACTAACTAAGTACCAAAAGGAAGGAAAACAAATGATTGCTTTAGTACTTGTAGGATTTTTTATTTCTTGAAAAGAGTACTTAGAGTAGGTGTAGGGGTGAAAATGAAGTAGGAGTTTATTGAAAGAGATGTTGCTTTGGAAATGGGAGTCGTAGGGGTTCTTTTGTTGTGTGTTAGTGAATGAGTAGGAGTTGCTTTTGTTTATGGGTAAAAATCGTTTCCGCCGATTTTGATAAATTCGGAAGGTGAGTGAGAAACTGGTTTAAACCCTAAACAAATATGCTGCACGTGAGCACTTTCTAGATTCGAGAGATCAATCTGTACAAGTCCGGCCTAAACCAAGAAATGGTCGTTCCAGACTTGCTTCGGTCACAAAGTGGAGGAGAAGGGTTGATTTGGGGAGGGAAGCAAAGAAAGGTGTTGAGACTAGAATAATTCTGGGAGAGTAGTGTCTCGACTTGTATCAGAAAGTGAAAGCTTAGGAAGCTTGAAAGAGATGAAAGCATTTTTGGAGAGCTTGCAAAGTTGCCTTTTCTGAGAGTGTTGTATTTTTCTCCTGACCGAGACTTGTTGTCTGGTGGAAATAGGTAAGACCTATTTATACAAGTCGAGATTGAAACGTACCCTGGTCTCATGAAGGAAGAGAGTAAAGGGTGAAATAATGGGAGGAGGTGGTAACCGCATGGTGTTTATGGATGAAAACGTTTTCACAATTATTTCCTCATTTATTTGACCGCTTTATTCCTATTCACGCTTTCTTAATGTGAGCGTAGTATACGCTGCATGCTGTGACCGCCAAACCAAAACCCTAGAAAGCATCCCCCAGTTTGTGTTGATGTCTCTAGTGTTGGTTGCACCTTGAGTGCAAGTGGCGCTTCTAGTGGCGCGTGTGGCATGTGCCAATGACATGTGCGGAATGCCTTTGTTGCGGGTTGCACCTTGAGTGCAAGTGGAAATGCCAGAGCTGCTAGTGGCGTGTGTGGCATGTGCGGAATGCCTTGGTGGTAGGTTGTATGGTTTGCAAGTTAGGCTACCTGCGTGGATTTTGGCATGTGTCAATGGCACGCACGGCCATTAGGTCCACGGCTAGGTAACGAAAGCTACCAGCAAGAGTGTTGGCGTGTGACAATGGTATGCTCGGCCATTAGGGCCACGACCTGGTAGGAAAAGATACCAGCGATGCGTGTTGGCATGTGCCAATGGCATGCTCGGCCATTAGGTCCATGGCCTGGTAAGAAAAGCTACCAGTGATGCGTGTTGGCATGTGCCAATGGCATGCATGGCCAATTTGGGTCACGGCCTGGTAAGAAAAGCTACCAGCGATGCGTGTTAGCATGTGCCAATGGCATGCTCGTCCATTAGGGCCATGGCCTGGTAATAAAAGCTACCAGCGATGCTTGTTGGCATGTGCCAATGGCATGCGTGGCCAATTTGGGTCACGGCATGGTAGGAAAAGCTACGATGATGCGTGTTGGCATGTGCCAATGGCATGCTCGGCCATTAGGCCATGGCCTGGTAAGAAAAGCTACCAAAGCGAGCGTGTTGGCATGTGCCAATAGCATGCGTGTAATTTGGGTCACGGCACGGTAGGAAAAGCTACCAATGAGCGTGTTGGCATGTGCCATTGGCATGCGTGGCCAATTTTGGTCACGGCCTGGTAGGAAAAGCTACAAGCGAGCGTGTTGGCATGGCCAATGGCATGCGTGGCCAATTTGGCCTAGGTTGCACGGTTTGCAAGCCTAGGCGCGGGCGCCATTTTGGCATGGCGTGGGTAGGGTAGCTAGGGCCAAGGCAGAGTGCGTTTGGCATGGCGCGGCTAGCTCGGGCTAAGTGTGGCTGGCATGATTTGCCATTAGCACGGAGGTGCGGCTAGCATGGTTGGCATGCTTTGACGCGTTTGGTGTGACTAGCATAGCTAGGGCCAAGGCATAGTGCGTTTGGCATGGCGCGGCTAGCTTGGTCTAGGTGTGGCTGGCATGGTTTGCCATTGGCACGGAGGTGCGACTAGCATGGTTGGCATGCTTTGGCGCGTTTGGTATGGCTGGCATGATTTGCCACTGGCACAGAGGTGTGGCTAGGGCCAAGTGTTTATGGGTAAAAATCGTTCCGCCGATTTCGGTAAATTCGGTAGGTGAGAGAGAAACTGGTTTAAACCCTAAAAATGTGATGCACGTGAGCACTTTCTAGATTCGAGAGATCAATCTGTACAAGTCCGGCCTAAACTAAGAAATGGCCGTTCCAGACTTGCTTCGGTCACAAAGTGGAGGAGAAGGGTTGATTTGGGGAGGGAAACAAAGAAAGGTGTTGAGACCAGAATCATTCTGGGAGAGTAGTGTCTCGACTTGTATCGTAAAGTGAAAGCTTCGGAAGCTTGCAAGAGATGAAATCTTTTTGGAGAGCTTGCAAAGTTGCCTTTCCGAGAGTGTTGTATTTTTCTCCCGACCGAGACTTGTTGTCACCGGGGTGGAAATAGGTAAGACCTATTTATACAAGTCGAGTTGAAATGTACCACTGCCTCATGAAGGAAGAGAGTAAAAGGGTGAAATAATGGGAGGAGGTGGTAACCGCAAGGTGTTAATGGGTGAAAATGTTTTCACCATTATTTCATTATTTATTTGACCACTTTATTCCTATTCACGCTTTCTTAATGTGAGCGTAGTGTACGCTGCATGCTGTGACCGCCAAACCAAAACCCTAGAAAGCATCCCCCAGTTTGTGTTGATGTCTCGAGTGTTGGTTGCACCTTGGGTGCAAGTGGCGCTACTAGAGGCGCGTGTGGCATGTGCCACGGCATGTGCGGAATGCCTTTGTTGCGGGTTGCACCTTGAGTGCAAGTGGCAACGCCGAGAGATGCTAGTGGCGTGTGTGGCATGTGCCGAATTCTTTGGTGGTAGGTTGTACGTTGAGTGTAAGTGCCAATGCCAGAGCTGCTAGTGGCGTGTATGGCAAGTGCCAATGGCGTGTGCGGAATGCCTCGATGGTAGGTTGCACGGTTTGCAAGTTAGGCTACCATCATGCGTGTTTGGCATGTGTCAATGGCACGCATGGCCATTAGGGATATGTCCTGGTAATAAAAGCTACCAGCGATGCATGTTGGCATGTGCCAATGGCATGCGTGGCTAACTTGGGTCACGAACTGGTAGGAAAAGCTACCAGCGAGCGTGTTAGCATGTGCCAATGGCATGCATGGCCAATTTGGGTCGCGTCCTGGTAGGAAAAGCTACCAGCGAGCGTGTTGGCATGTGCCAATGGCATGCGTGGACAATTTGGGTCGCTCCCTGGCAGGAAAAGCTACCGACGAGCGTGTTGGCATGTGCCAATGGCATGCGTAGCCAATTTGAGTCGCGACTGGTAGGAAAAGCTACCAAATGAGCGTGTTGGCATGTGCCAATGGCATGCGTGGCCCATTTGGGTCGCGCCCGGTAGAAAAAGCTACCCGAGCGTGTTGGCATGTGCCAATGGCATGCGTGGCCAATTTGGCATAGGTTGCATGATTTGCAAGCCTAGGCGCGGGCGCCATTTTGGTATGGCGTGGCTAGGGACAAGGTAAGGGTGCTTGGCTTGGCGTGGCGTGACTAACGTAGCTAGGTCCTAGGCAGAGTGCGTTTGGCATGGCGCGGCTAGCTCGGGCTAAGTGTGGCTGGCATGATTTTCCATTGGCACGGAGGTGCGGCTAGCATGGTTGGTATGTTTTTGCGCGTTTGGTGTGACTAGCATAGCTAGGGCCAAGACAGAGTGCGTTTGGCATGGCGCGGCTAGTTTGGGCTAGGTGTGGTTGGCATGATTTTCCATTGGCACGGAGGTGCGGCTAGCATGGTTGTTGGCATGCTTTGGCGCGCGTTGGTGTGGTCGGGCATGATTTGCCATCGGCACAGAGGTGCGGCTAGCTTGGGCTAGGTGTGGCTGGCATGATTTGCCATTGGCACGGAGGTGCGTCTAGCATGGTTGGCATGCTTTGCGCGTTTGGTGTGACTAGACTGCTAGGGCCAAGGCAGAGTGCGTTTGGCATGGCGCGGCTAGCTTGGGCTAGGTGTGGCTGGCATGATTTTCCATTGGCACGGAGGTGCGGCTAGCATGCTTTGGCGTATTTGGTGTGGCTGGCATGATTTGCCATTGGCACAGAGGTGCGGCTAGCTTGGGCTAGGTGTGGCTTGCATGATTTGCCATTGGCACGGAGGGGAATTAGGGTTTTGTTCGTTGTAACCCTAATTTGAAAAAATACCCCCTATTAATTACTGACTACATGCATTAAATGTTCTAATAAATGTGTCATCAGTGACATTAGGTTATTTGGGGTTTTACAATTTTACCCTTTGTTTAAAATCCTCCATCAACATTAAGTCCCCTGCTTAGCTCGGAACATGAGCTTTGTTGCGAGGTATGCATAAGATGGTGACAAACTATCAACAACAAATCGTAAAGAGAATTGAAGAGGCTTGTCTGACCTTTTTATAAATAGGATTTGGAATCCTTGCCTCTGGCAGTTTTGCGCAAATCGGGAGGCTGGCACAATTGGGAAGTCAGCGTCATTGAGAGGTAGGAAGCTGGGCGGCATTGAGAAGTTGACACGAGTTGGGAAACTAAGCGTGCTAGCTGGCGGGATCGGCGCAAAGTGGGAAGCTAATCGCGCTAGCTGGCGGGACCGGCGCAAGGTGGGGAAGCTGAGCGTGCTAGCTGGTGGGACCAGCGCAAGGTGGGGAAGCTGAGCATGCTAGCTGGCGTGACTTGGGCGGCATTGGGAAGTTGGGCGCAATTGGTGGGACCGGTGCAACTTGGGTCACGTTGGGAAGTTGGGCGCAATTGGTGGGACCGGTGAAACTTGGGCGACGTTGGGAAATTGGGCGCCCTTGTGGGCCCGTTCCTTATATGCACGATTTTTGGTATAGGGAATCCTTTCCTATTTCAGAATCTCCACGCCCATATATATAAAATCCCTTTCTCTCATCTTTGTTCTTCCATCTTTTCATACTAGCGGCAAAGTCATAAATTAAAACCGGTTTCCAGGTATGTCTTCCAGTACTTCTCTTGTTTCCCTTTTCGTGTAGGTGCAAACCCTAAAAGTAGGCGTTTTTATAATCCTTGCAATGATATTGCGCATATGATTTCTTGGCGTGCTTCTTGTAGAAAATATTGTATATATGCACCCAAGGGAAATACCGTATATATGATTCGAACCCGTAGAAAAAAGCTCCATATATAATTTTGAACCCGAAGAAGGATACCATAGGCGCATTCGAGCCCGTAGAAAATACTGCGTATTTAGTCTTGAACCAGAAGAAGGATACTGCAGACGCACTTGACCCCGTATAAAATACTGCGTATATAATTTTTTGAACCCTGAAGAAGATACCGCGTGTGCATTTTCGAACCCGTAGAGAATACTGTATATGTGCTTCATATGACTTGAACCCATAGGAAATATTGCATATATGAATTTCGGACTTGAATAAAATACTGCGAGCAGTTTTGAACCCATAGAAAAATGCTCCATATATAATTTTGAACCCGAAGAAGGATATCATAGACACATTCGAGCAGTAAAAATATTTGCGTATATAATTTGAACCTTGAAGAAAATCTTTGCGTGTGGAGTTTTGAACCCGTAGAGAATACACCCTCTCTTTTTTTTTTTTGTTGGGTGCGGTTATGTGTCGTGAGATAATTTCGTCTTTCTCCGTGTGCGAGATATCTCACATTTACTAAGTTGTTATGAAGAAATCCGACAAGATGTTACCTCCGAACAAAATTTCGCCTCATCGAAGGATGTTCATAGTTCGAAACCAAACACGGATGATGAATTCTTTGCTAGACCCCTCGCCCGCTTTTCGGAAGAATCACCCGTGTTTCGTGCCAATTTTGTTAACCGATGGTGAAGATGAAAGAAGACACGATCGGTTCGCCCAGCAGAACACCATACTGTTCTGTCTTCATAAAGGGGTATATTCTTCTTCCAACATTGATTTCAGGATGTGTCAAAGCCCATTGCGTTCTTTTGATAGATGGGTTGAGTTCATGGTGAGTAGGGAGCACATAAATACCAACTTGACTCGAGCGCAGATTATTGATGTTGTCAGAGCTTCAGTAAGCCTCCAGATTAGGAAGGATATCCCGGGCTTGGTTGCTTTCATCTCCAGATGGTGTTCGGACACCCATACGATCATATGTAGATGGGATGAAATAACTTTCTCCTTGGAGAGTGTGACTCTCTTGCTGAATCTTCCAAAGAATCGGGAATCTTAATATCCGATTGTCTCGAAGGTGAGGAGAAGATGCGGGAAGACCTTGCCGCTAAGTTGGGAGATTACGCTCGAAAATACTCCACCTGCGAAGTCGAAGGATTCTCGTCCTGAAAAGAAGATGAAAAGTGCTTTACAGTTGGTGGATATCTCAATGGTTTCCGGACGAGCTAGAACCTAAACAAAAAATCAGTGATCTTCATGTTGCAGCATTTTTGGCTCTCTGGTTGTCTAGAGACATTTTGATGACGGTTCTAGCAAGAAGAAAATAAGACCGAGTTGCTAGTGATTCTTGTGAAGTTAGCAAAAGGTGAAGTTCTTCCCATTGGCGAGCTATTCCTTGGTTCCCGTATGTGCATCTGGATCACCTAGTCGCGAACATGCGAGTTTGAATGGTTTCATGAAAGTGGATTCATATGTGCACGTTTCTTTTCTGCAAGCCTGGCTATGGGAGCACTTTGAGAAGTATGCTCCGAAACCGTTGCCTTCGATTCCCGCAAGTTGGGGCAGCTCCCGAATTCTTCGATGGGTGAACAAGCGTCCAAGAGTTGGCATAAGCTTGGTTAGTCTTCTCGATAAGTCGCATGAAATCATTTTTCGCCCATGGGAGCCGGTCCATAGGTCGGTGACTCAAATTGACACCTTTGCTTCTGCTCCGATCATGTCTTTATCTTCTGACGGCAACTTGAGTGTTGGTGAAAACTTGTTTATTCAAAGCTGCATGTCCGGCTATATGCCGTCTTTCTTCATGGGGTCTTTCCGAATAGATGCTTACAATATTGACCGTGTCGCTTCGTCACATGGGTTTCGATCAAGGGGTGCCTCTTGCTTACCAAGTTGGGGTTCCTAAGGATTCATTGCATGCCGCCCTCAATGCAGTGTCCTTGATCCGGTATCCGCCTTCCCTTATTTGAGACGGGAAGAGTAACTTGACGACTTTTGGCTATAATGAGTTACAGTACAATGAATTCACTATGATCCAAGATTTTGTAAATAACGCGGTGGAGAATGTTCATTGTAAACCTTCCCCAGTTTTGAAGAAGTATCCAATGTTGAGAGATCCCAAAGCGAAAGTTGCACGGCAACTCGGAAAGTCCCAGGGAAAAGGAACAGAGAACGAAGAATCGTGTCTTGACGGGTTCCGAGCGGTTTTAAAAGATCCTCCCGTAGCTCTCGTGTCTTTCAGTTCTTCCAATAACCAGGCATGTGTCGCCTCCTTGTTGGTTTGTCTCAAAACACGTGAATTTCTCACTGAAACATGTGTCTTGTTTCTTCCGGGGGCTTCGGTAGTGTTAATGCTTTCGCTTCCCTTGCACGTTGCCGGGAGACGGCAATTTCTTCAAAGAATTCGGCGGCACCGAGCCTCCTCATAGCGGTGTGAGTCGAGAAAGAAGAAAGTTCGACAAGTGAAAATGATTCCTCTGGCTGCACTGGTTCTTTTTCGGGAAGTGGTTCGGTGAGTTTCGCGCTTCTTTTTCTTTCTTCTTCCGTTTCTTCTTTTGAAAAATGTCTAACTCAAGTTCGCAGGAGGAATCCGGTTCGTAGGACGATTATGGGGTGGAGCCACACGAAAACTTGCCTTTGGTGACCACCGCCGGTGACTTGGAGATGGGAGTTAGCCAATTGCGGGCACGGATGTGGTTCAAACGGTGGACGATTTTCTTCGATGGTTGCCGCCGTAGACATGGAAGAAGACCCTTTGCGAGTCGTGAGGCCGATTGCGGGCGCCATTTTTGATCCCCGTACTTGGTTCCTTATCCGGGTCATGTCTTTGGTTGGCGGTTTCCAGCGTGTGGCTAAGTATGAGGCGTTGTACACCAAAATCTGGGAGAAGTACGGAAATATGGCCACAACCAAGAAGGTCACTAGTCGATTTGCGCTGGTTAAGCGTGTGGAAGAGGCTTTATCTTCCATCGAGGATATGCGTGAGGTGACTTTCCATACCGTTTCTGAAGACGTTATTGCCAACTGGGAACACCATCGCGACGTGTGCGTAGAAAAGGACTCAACGCCGTGGTTTTTGTCGAAGGCCTTCTTTGAGATCCAAGTCGAAAGATGCGACAATCGAAAGCCTTTCTCAGAGTAGAGGAGATTGCACGACAGGAGGTAGAACTCGAAAAGCTTTCCAAGATGTTAACTATGAAGAGAGCGGCTCTTGAAGATGCAAAGTTGACTTTCTCCAAGAAGAGCAGACTCGTTGGATGATTTTCCTTGAATTTTCTCTCGTTAAACTTTCATTTAGGTTCTTCTTCTTCTTTTCTTTTTTTTTTGAAAAATATACTTGGATGTCCTGGTTCAAAGTTCGACGGGTTTTGATAGATTTGGTAGCTTTTGAGGATATTGGATTATTTCGGGATGAATGGTTTTGATAATATAACCCCGATTATGTTTTGTGAAAGGAATATTGTTTTTATGAAAGTGTGTGCTAGCAATAGGCACAAGACGCAATAGTATGACGGTTTTATTAAGAACCTAAAAACATATCGTATATCTTGCCCAGTCTAAATTTACTCACTCCATAGGTTTTTGCGAACACGCCTCTACATGTAAAGGCGCCTTGTTGGTAGCATCGCCAAAGAAGTCCCCAAATCGGTAGCATCTTCAGCGAGTCCCCGCTTCGTCGGTGTAGTTTTTACAACTGGTAACCGGGTTTTCTGTTAGTTGAGTCGGATTGAGTCGCCTTTCCCTACCATCTTGACATCTGGGTCGAAGAACGAGATCGACAGTCTGCCATTGTAGCCGATAGATCAATCCTCCCATTTGTGGTCGCCAATTGTTTATGGGTAAAAATCGTTTCCGCCCGATTTTGGTAAATTCGGTAGGTGAGTGAGAAACTGGTTTAAACCCTAAACAAATGTGCTACACTTGAGCACTTTCTAGATTCGAGAGATCAATCTGCACAAGTCCCACCTAAACCAAGAAATGGCTGTTCCGGACTTGCTTCGGTCACAAAGTGGAGGAGAAGGGTTGATTTGGGGAGGGAAGCAAAGAAAGGTGTTGAGACCTGAATAGTGCGGGAGAGTAGTGTCTCGACTTGTATCAGAAAGTGAAAGCTCGGAAGCTTGCAAGATACGAAAGCTTCGGAAGCTTGCAAGAGACGAAAGCTTTTTGGAGAGCTTGCAAAGTTGCCTTTTCTGAGAGTGTTGTATTTTTCTCCTGACCGAGACTTGTTGTCTTGTGGAAATAGGTAAGACCTATTGATACAAGTCGAGGCTAAAACGTACCCTGGCCTCATGAAGGAAGAGAGTAAAGGGTGAAATAAAGGGAGGAGGTGGTAACCGCAAGGTGTTTATGGGTGAAAACGTTTTCACCATTATTTCCTCATTTATTTGACCGCTTTATTCCTATTCACGCTTTCTTAATGTGAGCATAGTGTACGTTGCATCTTTGTGACCGCCAAACCAAAACCCTAGAAAGCATCCCCCAGTTTGTGTTGATATCTCGAATGTTAGTTGCACCTTGAGTACAAGTGGCACTGCTAGAGGCGCGTGTGGCATGTGCCACTGGCATGTGCGGAATTCCTTTGTTGCGGGTTGCACCTTGAGGACAAGTGGCAACGCCAGAGCTGCTAGTGGCGTGTGTGGCATGTGCTAATGGCATGTACGGAATGCTTTGGTGGTAGGTTGTACGTTGATTGTAAGTGGCAATGCCAGAGCTGCTAGTGGCGTGTATGGAAAGCGCCAATGGCGTGTGCGGAATGCCTTGATGGTAGGTTGCACGGTTTGCAAGTTAAGCTACCAGCGTGCGTGTTTGGCATGTGTCAATGGAACGCATGGCCATTAGAGCTATGTCCTGGTAAGAAAAGCTACCAGCGATGCATGTTGGCATGTGCCAATGGCATGCGTGGCCAACTTGGGTCACGACATGGTAGGAAAAGCTACCAGCGAGCGTGTTGGCATGTGCCAATGGCATGCATGGCCAATTTGGGTCGCGTCCTGGTAGGAAAAGCTACTAGCGAGCATGTTGGCATGTGCCAATGACATACGTGGCCAATTTGGGTTGCGCCCTGGCGGGGAAAATCTACCGGCGAGCGTGTTGGCATGCGTGGCCAATTTGGGTCGCGTCCTGGTAGGAAAAGCTACCAGCGAGCGTGTTGGCATGTGCCAATGGCATGCGTGGCCAATTTGGGTCGCGTCCTGGTAGGAAAAGCTACCAGCGAACGTGTTGGCATGTGCCAATGGCATGCGTGGCCAATTTGGGTCGCGCCCTGGCAGGAAAAGCTACCAGCGAGCGTGTTGGCATGTGCCAATGGTATGCAAGGCCAATTTGGGTCGCGCCCTGGTAGGAAAAGCTACCAGCGAGCGTGTTGGCATGTGCCAATGGCATGCGTGGCCAATTTGGGTCGCGCCCTGGTAGAAAAAGCTACCACCGAGCGTGTTGGCATGTGCCAATGGCATGCGTGGCCAATTTGGGTCGCGCCCTGGTAGGAAAAGCTACCAGCGAGCGTGTTGGCATGTGCCAATGGCATGCGTGGCTAATTTGGGTCTCGCCCTGGTAGGAAAAGCTACCAGTGAGTGTGTTGGCATGTGCCAATGGCATGCGTGGCCAATTTGGCATAGGTTGCATGATTTGCAAGCCTTGGCGCGGGCGCCATTTTGGCATGGCGTGGCTAGGGCCAAGGTAAGGGTGCTTGGCTTGGCGTGGCGTGACTAGCGTATCTAGGGCCAAGGCAGGGTGCGTTTGGCATGGCGCGTCTAGCTCGGGCTAAGTGTGGCTGGCATGATTTGCCATTGGCACGGAGATGCGGCTAGCATGGTTTGTATGTTTTGGCGCGTTTGGTGTGACTAGCGTAGCTAGGGCCAAGGCTAAGTGCGTTTGGCATGGCGCGGCTAGCTTGGGCTAGGTGTGGTTGGCATGATTTTCCATTGGCACGGAGGTGCGGCTAGCATGGTTGGCATGCTTTGGCGCGTTTGGTTTGGCTGGGCATAATTTTCCATTGTCACGAGAGGTGCGGCTAGCTTGGGCTAGGTGTGGCTGGCATGATTTGCCATTGGCACGGAGGTGCGGCTAGCATCGTTGGCATGATTTGGCGCGTTTGGTGTGACTAGCATAGCTAGGGCCAAGGCAGAGTGCGTTTGGCATGGCGCGGCTAGCTTGGGCTAGGTGTGGCTGGCATGATTTGGCATTGGCACGGAGGTGCGGCTAGCATGGTTAGCATGCTTTGGCGCATTTGGTGTGGCTGGCATGATTTTCCATTGGCACAGAGGTGCGGCTAGCTTGGGCTAGGTCTGGCTGGCATGATTTTCCATTGGCACGGAGGGGAATTAGGGTTTTGTTCGTTGTAACCCTAATTTGAAAAAATACCCCTTATTAATTACTGACTACATGCATTAAATGTTCTAATAAATGTGTCATCGGTGACATTAGGTTATTTGGGGTTTTACAATTTTACCCTTTGTTTAAAATCCACCATCAACACCAAGGTAAGGGTATTTGGCTTGGCGTGGTGTGACTAGCGTAACTAGGGCCAAGGCAGAGTGGGTTTGGCATGGTGCGGCTAGCTTAGGCTAAGTGTGGCTGGCATGATTTGCCATTGTCACGGAGGTGCGGCTAGCATGGTTGGCATGCTTTGGCGCGTTTGGTGTGGCTGGCATGATTTTCCATTGGCACAGAGGTGCGGCTAGGGCCAAGGTAAGGGTGTAAGGCTTGGCGTGGTGTGACTAGCGTAGCTAGGGCCAAGGCAGAGTGCGTTTGGCATGGCGCGGCTAGCTTGGGCTAGGTGTGGCTGGCATGATTTGCCATTGGCACGGAGGGGAATTAGGGTTTTGTTCGTTGTAACCCTAATTTGAAAAAATACCCCCTATTAATTACTGACTACATGCATTGAATGTTGTAATAAATGTGTCACCGGTGACATTAGGTTATTCGGGGTTTTACGATTTTACCCTTTGTCTAAAAACCACCATCAACATTAAGTCCCCCGCTTAGCTCTCTAGCAGGGGCTTTGTTGCAAGGTAAGCATAAAATGGTGACAGACTATCGCCAGTAAATCGTAAAGAGAATTGAGGAGGCTTGTCGACCTTTTATAGATAGGATTTGGAATCCTTGCCTCCGGCGATTTTTTGCACAAATCGGGGAGGCTGGCACAATTGGGAAGTCGCATCATTGTGAAGTCAGGCGGCATTGAGAAGTTGACGCGAGTTGGGAAACTGAGCGTGCTAACTGGCGAGACCGGCGCAAGGTGGGAAGCTGATCGTGCTATCTGGAGGGACCAGCGCAAGGTGGGGAAGCTGATCGTGCTAGCTGGCGGGAGCGGCGCAAGGTGGGGAAGTTGAGCGTGCTGGCTGGCGTGACTTGGGCGGTCAATTGGAAGTTGACGTGAGTTGGGAAACTGAGCGTGCTAGCTGGTGGCACCGGCGCAAGGTGGGGAAGCTGATCGTACTAGCTGGCGGGACCGGCGCAAGGTGGGGAAGCTGAGCGTGCTAAAATCTGGAAGCGTTATGTCCTTCATTGCTTCCTTTTTTTTTTTAAAGGTTCCGTATTCACACCCAGCGCAATTGCATCATCTCTCTCGTTTGAGAAGGGTTTTTCTTATTGAGTTTCTCTCTTTGTCATGTCATACGTGAGACGAATCATCTTCTAACTTGATTCTCCGGTGAAGGCGCGAGGTCCGACTCTTGCAGAGCATCCCAACAAGGGTTATTCGGGTTAAGAAAATCATACCCAGTATGTTTTCTTCTTCTTTGGTGGTCCGACGTATGCTTTACCGCTTGTTTGATGAATGGAAAATTTCCCTTTTGTGCAGAGATATCCCGTTGGAGCATGCGTACATCGTTATCGACGAGGATGACCTAGTCGTTCCCCTCCTTTCAAATCCAACCTTGTTGACTGCTGCCGAGACTTGAGAACGCTGATTTAGGGCTCTCTTGTCATGAATACCCCTATGCAGAGTTTGTCGTTTGGGACTCGTAGTGAGGTGTCTCTCCTCCAATTACCAGAATGTTGGCGGTTTCTCGGTACGGAAAGAATTCGTGGTCCTTTATACGAGGATATGGAAGACATACGGCCATATCACTACCAGGAGCGTGGTGAAGTGTTGTTCGTCCGCCTTAGTTTCCGTAGTGAACTGTCTTTTGCCAATGATTGCTGAGATGGAGAATATGTCCATCTGTGCTGCTGCAGAGTCAGCCATTCAAAGGTGGGAGAACATGGTGTCCACCTGTGAATCCTTGGAGTTTTAATATCAGCTGGTTGCGGCATCGTCTCGATATTGTGAAAGTCGACAGAGCTGGTATTCTTGCTGGTGTGATTGGCGATTTTTAGCACCAGATCTCCTTCCTTAAAAAACCTGGATTTTACATGGTTGTTGTACGCCCTGGAAATCCTGTTTTTGTATGCTTGTGCATGTTCCTCCGCCCGGGATCTTCTGGAGTCTATAGTATCTAGTTCCGCGATTCTGGCATTGAGTGTTTTGGCTTCATTCCACTGAGGTCCACTTGTTGCGGTGATTCTGGCAGACATGATCCGGATTTATCTTTGGGAGGATCGCGTCCTGCACTGCAGACGAGGGAGTAGGGAGACATGCCGGTGGAGATGCTCAGACGCCAAAGTGAGCCATTGGCAATTGCTCGTGCATGTGTCCCGGGATTGTCGTGTCTGTCTCGTCTCTCAAGTAGTTCCCGTACTTGCTTGTTAGCAAAAGGCGTGCGTTGTCGGGGATGACGTGTTTAGGTACGCCAAAAACGGCAGATGATGTGTTCCTTGAAGAACGCCGCGATCGTGGCTAAAGTGGTTCCTTTCATTGGGGACAGCTTCAACCCACTTGGTAAAGTACTCGGTCACGGTTATTATGTATTCATGCTATTTTGAGGATGGCGGGTTGATCTTCTCAATGATGTCGAGTCCCCAGCTATAAAAAGGGCCACGGGCTACTTAT
The DNA here is from genome assembly GCA_023531295.1 of Papaver armeniacum. NCBI lineage: Eukaryota > Viridiplantae > Streptophyta > Magnoliopsida > Ranunculales > Papaveraceae > Papaver > Papaver armeniacum. The sequence goes on from JAJJWW010018624.1 coordinate 48,820, forward strand.
CGAGTGCAGGGGTGTTGGCGGCGTGTGGATGAGGTTTCCTTGAATCTGGCATTCTCGGCATTTCTGAACGAAAGTAGCTGCGTCGTCTTCCATGGTCGTCCAGTAGTACTTCTCGTGTATATGCAGAAACAGTTTATGTTTCCCTTGGTGTTCGTCTTCGTGTATTTCTCTTAACATAACTGGGATTTCTGTATCGCCCAAACACCGCAGTAGACTTCTTCCGAAACTCTTGCGATATAAAACCCCATCATGGAACACGAATCTTTTGGACTTTTGTTTTAGCTTGGACGCATCCTCTTTGTCAGTAGGGAGAATGCCGTCGCGAAGGAAGCCGATGTACGGCTCCCTCCAGTCCCCTATGTGACTGATGTTGAGGACCTCTGTTTGACATGGGGGTGCCTGGCAATTGGGACACGCCTTCTGGAGTAATCGAGATTGGGCTTCCATCTCCGGCCAAGAGTATCCAAGTCGTTGTAAACGACGGAAGAGGGTTACTACTGATGTTATTCCATAGACTTCGGCATGGACATGTTCAAGTTGTTATGAATGCTTGCGTGGTCGAAAACTTCTGGCACCCCGGGATGAAATAGGGAGATGCTCCATTGCCGATGCGCTGTTATCAAGTCTTCCGGGACTTTGTTCCAAGTTAATTCTTCAAACCATCTTCTGAATCTTGGACTATCGTATGGAATGGTATGCGGTGAGAAGTCCTTGGTCATACTTCGGTTTGATATGATGGAATGGATGAATACGTGAATGTAACCTTCTGGCGTGCTATTGGAGTTTTCGGTGCACATGTACGGCTTCATGTTGAGAAATTCCCGCGGCTCGTAAAACCCCAATAGTGATGATGTTGAAATCAGTAATAACCTGGTTGAGGGGAGTGAAAGCATCTCACGCTGGTAGTCCCCATGCATAAACCTACTTTCATTACATCACCTTGAATCCCCCTCCACGGGATTTGATATAAGCCTATCGTACTCTTCTGGATGTGACACTGGGATGCTCAGAAATTACATGATGACATATTCTGGATAGTGCAGGCTCTAGATCCTCCACGGCCTCGTAAAGTGTTAAAGGCGTCTTCTAGACAGAGAGGTGATGATATTCTTGCGCTGCACCCTTGAAGAGTAGAGGACCTTGTTATGGGTACGGCTATTTGGTGGACTATATCTTTGGAGCTTTGACAGTGAAGGGATCCCGTGTATATCTTCCGTCCTCAAGTATGGTTTACGTGTTTCCATCTTTGTAGTAATTGTTGTTGCGGTGAAGCTCTGGCTGGTATCAACGAATGATGGACAACAGTTCTTGGTAGGAGATGTAATCAGGAGAGACTACATTGTCGTGGTAACAAAGTAGGTTGGATGATATTCTATGGGCTTCCGTGGAAGTAAAAGGATTGGTTTGGATGCGTGCGAAGCAAACCATCCATGATTACGATTTTGGCGAGATGGATTAAAAGGTGTCCATGACTATGTTCCTTGATGTGGGGAGTGTGGCGCACGACCTTTGCAGAAGGAGTGGCGTTGAAGCGAGCGTTGAAGCAAAGCCGGCTTTGGAGAACGTTGATGCGTAGCTACTTCGGAGAGAACGTTGATGCGGAGCTACTACGGAGAGAATGTTGAAACGACGTCTTGCAACTCTCGAGCCTTGACGGTTACGGTTTGAAGTCGGAGGACGCGTCACGTTCTGTCAAACTCGACATCCCTCAAGAGAACATAGGTTAGGAGTCCCTAGTTCCATCTATCGATCGTGCTTTCTAGGAGAGGTTGGGGTTTGGGAACGACTTCCCTGGCTGGAAACGTCTGCTTTCCTGATGCAGTGCGGTTGAGGGGTGCAAATATGTATTGACGCTACGCCTTGGAGAAACATAGAATCTCACATAACTGTTTTAGACTGTACGACTTTGTGGGCGAAGTTCCCATCGTGCGGGTCCTGATGGGAGAAGGGTCTCCGTGAACTCAGGAGAGTTGTTGGTTTCCTTTGCTTTCGATTTTGGAGAAGTCTTTCCTGATCTTTACGTGTGATGAAATTGGATTGATTATCCCCTTCTACTGGGCGTTCAAGAGCAACGCGTGCCTCTTCATCTATAAACGCACGTCTTGCTGAAGTATCTTTTGTCTTTTCATCAAATCACTTGGTGTTAAAAGGAGGTCGGCTTCTTTAGGATATTCCAAAGATCTTGCCCCGATGGTGGAGTAGCGTATCTCGGTGACGGTTGGAGCTGTCATGCTTGAAGAACCGTTGGGGTGGCGGAGGCGGCTGCGGTTCTGGTGATCGTAAGTGTATCGTGCGAGAGATGACACGGTTTTGATCATGAAGTCTTTGGAGCCATGGCGCTATTCGAAGGGCGAGGATGGTGCTGGAAGGGCCCAAGATGTTAGCGCTGGAAGGATGCAAACTGTTAGCACAGAGTGTGGTACTGCGGCTAGCATGCGCGTGCGGCATGTGTGCCTGGCATGTGCGTCTGGCAAGCGTGTCTGGTAAGAACGTCACGGTAAGCGCGCGTCCCGGCAAGCGCTCGGCATCAGCGTCGCAGGCGCCTGGATCGTCTTAGAATGGGCGCTGGCTTGGTGTGGACGCTGGTTAGGCATGGACGCTGGCTTGGATTTCGGCATGGTGTGGACCGTTGGCTTGGCATGGTGTGGACCGTTGGCTTGGCACGGTGCTGGCTTGGCGTGGCTCAGACTTGATCTTGTGGGCCCAGTTTGGGTTGGCTCCCCTTTTTACCTCGTATCTTTGTTATTACGTCATGGTGTTAGCGGTAGCGCGGTAGTGATAAAGTGGGCGAGCATATTCCAGCTACGTACTCCAGCGTTTCTCTTTCAATTTGTTTTATTGTTTTCTTGTGCTGGTGCAAAACATAGCCATAGGTATGCCTCTCATAAACTTGTGGAAATACTTCATCATAAATAATTCTTCGAATGTCTTTGTAGTAACGTCTTCTAATAGTGACGGGTAATTATTATTGTGCAAAGTAGGCACGTAAGGGTAGGTGACTTTTTTTTGAAAGGCAAACAAAGAGCACGGTTTTATGGTTTTTGTCTTCTGGATTTCTTGGGTTGATAGATAAATGTTACCTTGACGAGTTTGGGTTATTCTTTTTGGAATGAATTGTTTAGGAGTTGATTGTTTTAGTTATGATAGAAAGTGACGCAAACATCCCAGGAAAAACCACGGAACCGTGTGTTGGTAGATGACATGGGATGAAACATAACATGGCTATCGGTTTTATCAGAACTTGAAAAACCAAACCACGTATTTTTGTCTAGATAAGACTTACTCGGTTTCTCAGGTCTTCTGATGAGAATAAATTTTCCGGGTGCAAGACCAAGTTTTTTTTTCTTTTTGAGAAACATGGTCATGGGAAGTCCCCAGTCTTCCGAATCGTTGCTGAGTTGTCGTAAAACTGTGCCGTTAATCCCTGGGCGGATCGTTTTGCTTCTAGCTCGTGAGAAGTCCCCGGTCGTCCCATGTCATGTCATGACCGATAATCGAGCCGTCGAGTGGCGAGTCGGAGTGGATCGCCTTCCTCTACCATCTTGACGTCCGGGTCGAAGAATGAGATCATTTGGTTGAAAATTGACATTGTAACCGAAAGATCGAACCTCCCATTGTGGTCGCCAATTGTTTATGGGTAAAAATCGTTTCCGCCGATTTTGGTAAATTCGGTAGGTGAGTGAGAAACTGGTTTAAACCCTAAACAAATGTGTTGCACGTGAGAACTTTCTAGATTCGAGAGATCAATCTGTACAAGTCCGGCCTAAACCAAGAAATGGTCGTTCCAGACTTGCTTCGGTCACAAAGTGGAGGAGAAGGGTTGATTTGGGGAGGGAAGCAAAGAAAAGTGTTGAGACCGAGAATAGTGCGGGAGAGTAGTGTCTCGACTTGTATCGAGAAAGTGAAAGCTTAGGAATCTTGCAAGAGATGAAAGCTTTTTGGAGAGCTTGCAAAGTTGCCTTTTCTGAGAGTGTTGTATTTTTCTCCTAATCGAGACTTGTTGTCTGGTGGAAAAAGGTAAGACCTATTTATACAAGTCGAGATTGAAACGTACCCTGGTCTCATGAAGGAAGATAGTAAAGGGTGAAATAATGTGAGGAGGTGGTAAACGCATGGTGTTTATGGGTGAAAACGTTTTCACCATTATTTCCTCATTTATTTGACCGCTTTATTCCTATTCACGCTTTCTTAATGTGAGCGTAGTACGCTGCATGCATCAGTGACCGCCAAACCAAAACCCTAGAAAGCATCCCCCAGTTTGTGTTGATGTCTCGAGTGTTGGTTGCACCTTGAGTGCAAGTGGCGCTGCTAGTGGCGCGTGTGGCATGTGCCAATGACATGTGCGAAATGCCTTTGTTGCGGGTTGCACCTTGAGTGCAAGTGGAAATGTCAGAGCTGCTAGTGGCGTGTGTGGCATGTGCGGAATGCCTTGGTGGTAGGTTCTACGGTTTGCGAGTTAGTCTACCAGCGTGGATTTTGGCATGTGTCAATGGCACGCACGACCATTAGGTCCACGGCTAGGTAACGAAATCTACCAGCAAGAGTGTTGGCGTGTGCCAATGGTATACTCGGCCATTAGGGCCACAGCCTGGTAGGAAAAGCTACCAGCGATGCATGTTGGCATGTGCCAATGGCATGCTCGGCCATTAGGGCCATGGCCTGGTAAGAAAAGCTACCAGCGATGCGTGTTGGGATGTGCCAATGGCATGCGTGGCCAATTTGGGTCACGGCCTAGTAAGAAAAGCTACCAGCGATGCGTGTTAGCATGTGCCAATGGCATGCTCGGCCATTAGGGCCATGTCTTGGTAAGAAAAGCTACCAGCGATGCGTGTTGGCATGTGCCAATGGCATGCTCTGCCAATTTGGGTCACGGCCTGGTAGGAAAAGATACCAGCGATGCGTGTTGGCATGTGCCAATGGCATGCTCGGCCATTAGGGCCATGGCCTGGTAAGAAAAGCTACCAGCGAGCGTGTTGGCATGTGCCAATAGCATTCGTGGCCAATTTGGGTCACGTCCTAGTAGGAAAAGCTACCAGCGAGCGTGTTGGCATGTGCCAATGGCATGTGTGGCCAATTTTGGTCACGGCATGGTAGGAAACGCTACCAGCGAGCGTGTTGGCATGTGTCAATGGCATGCGTGGCCAATTTGGCCTAGGTTGCACTGTTTGCAAGCCTAGGCACGGGCGCCATTTTGGCATGGCGTGGCTAGGGTAGCTAGGGCCAAGGCAGAGTGCATTTGGCATGACGCTGCTAGCTCCCGGAGCTAAGTGTGGTGGCATGATTTGCCATTGGCACGGAGGTGCGGCTAGCATGGTTGGCATGCTTTGGCGCGTTTGGTGTGACTAGCATAGCTAGGGCCAAGGCAGAGTGCGCTTGGCATGGCGCGGCTAGCTTGGGCTAGGTGTGGCTGGCATGGTTTGCCATTGGCACGGAGGTGCGACTAGCATGGTTGGCATGCTTTGGCGTGTTTGGTGTGGTGGCATAATTTTCCATTGGCACAGAGGTGCGGCTAGGGCCAAGGTAAGGGTGTTTGGCTTGGCGTGGTGTGACTAGCGTAGCTAGGGCCAAGGCAGAGTGCGTTTGGCATGGCGCGGCTAGCTTAGGCTAAGTGTTTTTGGCATGATTTGCCATTGGCACGGAGGTGCGGCTAGCATGGTTGGCATGCTTTAGCGCGTTTGGTGGGTTGGCATGATTTGCCATTGGCACAGAGGTGCGGCTAGGGCCAAGGTAAGGGTGTAAGGCTTGGCGTGGTGTGACTAGCATAGCTAGGGCCAAGGCAGAGTGCGTTTGGCATGGCGCGGCCAGCTTGGGCTAGGTGTGGCTGGCATGATTTGCCATTGGCACGGAGGGGAATTAGGGTTTTGTTCGTTGTAACCCTAATTTGAAAAATACCCCTATTAATTACCGACTACATGCATTGAATGTTCTAATAAATGTGTCACCGGTGACATTAGGTTATTCGGGGTTTTACGATTTTACCCTTTGTCGAAAAACCACCATCAACAGCTTTATATAAGCAATGAGTGTGATTTGTAAATAGTGTGAGAGTGAAGTACAATAGTATAGGGATTGGTATTGAAATTGGTAGGAGAGATGAAAGAATAATTGTTTTTCTTTTGTTTGTTTTTTTGGTAATGATGAAAGAGATTCACTCATGCGGTTGGTTTTTTGAAGTAGAAGGATTTTTTAAGTGGGGTAAAAATGATATCTTTTGGGGGGAATTGAATAGGATATTTGATGGAGTAGAATAGTTTTATTGGGTGTAGTTAAATAATGTATTTGGAGAAATTGAATAGTATTTTTGTGGAGTTGAATAGAGTATTTAGTGAAGTAGAAGGATTTATGATGGGGAATTGAATAGTGTTTTTGGTGAGTTGAATAATGTATTTAGTGAAGGAATAGTTTATTGGCTGGAATTGAATATTTATTTGGGGGAGTAGAATAGTTTGCTTGGGGAGTAGAATAGTTTTGTTGGGTAGAGTGAAAATATACTTTTGAAAGGAATTGTGTTGTGGAGAAATTCGATGGGTGTTTTTGTGTGAGTGGATATGGGAAGGTTTTCTAATGAGATGTGGTTACCTGAATCAGGTTGCAGGCAATAAAATTTGAGTTTTACTGGGGTGCGAAATTGGGGTATCAACATACATAGTGCTTCACATATAGTGCCTTAAATGTAGTTCTTCAAATGTCGTTCTCTCCTTGATGACTTGTGACGAAATCAATTGCATTACTAAAACTTTGACAAGGAAAAACCTAATGGGATAAAACCTTGGTACAACTCTTCACATGTAGTACTTCACATGTTGTCTCGTACTTTACATGTAGTTCATCACATGCAATACGATCTTCATAGATTGATGAGTCTAACTTAATTGCCTCATTAAAACTTTGTCAGGAAAACTCAAAGGGACAAAACCTGAACTAAGGCAAAAAAGTACAATATTAAGAAAACTTAGAACATAGTTGGACTCGAATATGTTGCCTCATTAAAAACTTGACAAGCAAAACCCAGTGGGATAAAATCTTGACGAAGGGAAAAGAGTACAACATGACAGATGTAAGTAAAGGTGATCCTTGCAGATGATCACTTTGTTTCGTTGAAGTTGACTAGTTGCTTAACAACTCTTAAGGCAGAAAATCCTCGTGGGAAATAAAATAGCCTTAGCTGGGAAATTACATTCCCGGTGTTTGTTGTTGTCTCATTAAAAACCTTACCGAGTAACAAAACCCTGTGGGAAAAAATAACCTCGGTGAAGGAAAATAGTTCAACACACCATTAGATGCTCCCCTTGATGTCAGACAATTTTCATTACTCTAATGCAGTCAAAAGGAGTTTATCACACTTTACTTTGTTGACTTGAATGTTTATAAGACCATGTTGTTGATTCTGGAAGTTACGTTGCTTTCCAGAATATCGTGTTTCATTTATTTGATTCAGATATTTTCAGTAATATCAACGCGATCTTTATGTCTTCAACGTTCAACATACTTGATATTTTTAGTATTGTCTCGCTAAAAACCTTGTCGAGTAACAAAACCCTTTGAGAAAAACTATTCTCGATCGAAGGGAAAAAAAGTACAACACAACTTCAATTTCGAAGTAAAATATGTCGACATCATATCCTTGGATCCTCCCCCTGATGTCAGCATCTACACCTGCTTACTTTCAGAGTTGTTCCAGACAGTTCCTTTAGTCATGTACTTTTTGAACTGAATATCGGTAATGACTTAGAAAATAGTCTACCATATCTCCCCCTGATTACTTTCGTTCGAGAAGAGATTATTGTTCTTTCATAATCAATAACATTTGGATTGCACTTTCGTTAGCATTCCTTTTTATGCCTTTGCAGGGATAATACAAATTTATGTCAATGATTACTTTTAAGTATATGATTACATTCACTATACCATTCTAATGACGTTACGTTGGCGCGGAGCTATATCTAGCTAACAGGTTTACTGAGGATGTAACATTTGGTTGAGTATATTATGCTAAGTACAATAATGCGTCTATTATACTTAGATAAGGAAAGTTCATCTCTCGACACAACTTCGTCATCTTCCTTTAGAAGAATTGGTCATTTATGTACATTTGAAACTCGACTAATCATGGTAGTGCTAGCAGGATGCATCTCCTTGTTAAATTGCCTGAAAATGGACATATGCAAACTGGTGGAATAATATACCACAAGCTCGGTCATCTAGTTCATAACATAGATAAGATCGAGATTTCCCAGGATTTTCATCTCAAATTCAGATTTTAAACAGCTTGTAAGATCTCTTATTCCATTAAGAGTACTTATCATGTCCATACAGTGGACATATATAGCTATAATTTTGAATCAGGAACTTATTTAATACGCATGGCATAAAATCGTACTTGTTTATCCTTTCCCAATCAAATAGTCACTTAGACGGGTATATATACCACATCCGCTTGATTGTTTAGATCAATAAGTGAGTGTTCCAGTGTAAATTCAAACACACTCCGTGGTTTAGAGTCATTCGACTTGGGAAGCAAAAGGCCATCATGCACTTTTGCAAATATCTTTGAGTCTAATTCTCCAGATATATGACCACATCTACTATGTTTCAAGTTCTTTGAAAACTACCAAGCAAACTACATTATGATGTTCAAAAGAGTATGCGATCCAGGGTTTGTGAGAAACCTCGCGCCACAAGTTGATTCTTTATACTTTAAAACCTCATTCTTCTCACTACACTTTGTGACAAATAACCACATATGTCCCACAGGCTTACACTAGGTTGGTTAGCACTACCACACCAAATACCTGAATATTTGTCAAAGAACTAAGTTCTACCTAGATTGCGTAGGCCAAATATGTTATTTATTTGAAATTAATCAAAATAAAGCATGGTTAGATCTCATTGTGCTCTATTTCTGAAGCAACTATTTATGGATTATATCATCATTGTGCACGCATGATCCTTCCATTGACTCATGTGCATTCTCATAATCCGTCAGGATTTCATTGTTCTCTATAATCATTTAAAACTTCGGAGCATCCTCCAGTATTGATTCATGGACATAGTCAGAGACAATCAAATGAGATGATTTCATTGATGATACAAATTAGGTTGTGCCTTACTCATCTACTTCCTTTCTAGGTGAGCATTGATCGAAGTCTCTCGATCTTCCTTTATGGAGCCACGGCCTCAACCACACTTCCACTAAGTGTAGTTGCAACACCTTAGTCTATGGTGTATATCCCTTATTGAGGATTCGTAACCTTGCGGAGGTTGGTTTGCAGATGGTATGTGTGATCTCATCACCTTAGCAACATCAGTGTATATTCTGAAAATTAATTATTCTTTGTCACTTCACATTTACATTTGTGGAGTACAAGAATAAATATGAGACACAGTGGGAACACCCCACGACAATTCTTGTCGTTCCCTTAGAAAATACTTTTTCTTATCTCCCCCTAACGACGGGAAGACTGTCTCATTAAAATGACAACCCGAAATCTAGCGGTAAGAGATCTCCTGCCAAAGGTTTTAACACGCGGATAAATGTTGTGAAAATATCCAACATAACTACTTAATCGTTTTCGTGACCCATTATAGTACGATGTGGACTAGTAATGGCACATATATAGTGCAACCAAAATGCGTAAGAATACAAATATCAGGCTTATATCCAGTTACCAACTGGTACGCAAAGAAGGTTGACTAATATTGGGTTCTAAAATGAATTTAAGTAAAGGTGCGTTTAATATTGCATATCCCCCGAGCAGTTAAAGGTAGGTTTGTATGCATAAGCATGCCTTAGGCATCATATGTAACCTTTGATGATAGCCTTTGTGAGACCATGAGGTATAGGATGCTCTGCATTGATCCTATTAAATATACAATAACCATCAAGTCCTTTTGATGTGCACTAGCTAGCATTTACAAGGGGTGGTGAGCCCTTACATGTATAATATGTGCTAGTAGTTTTCCAAACGCAAAACTTCTTGGGAACTATAACTAGTTCAAAATGTCGAAACATCCACCAGAGTCATAAGTCACTTTAATGGTTCGTATTCTGTATGCATATTTGTCTAAATATCACCTTTTTTTATCTATAATATGGATTGTTTACCATTTGCATCTTAGGATGGTCTCTATACTGTTTTACTGAAGACTTTTTGAAATGAGTGATATGCTCTCTTACTTAAAAGCATAATGGGAAGGGGGTTGTGCATCTAGTTCTTTAAAGAAAACTTATTGAGAGATATGCAGTCATTTCGCCTTCTGTCAATCTATTTCTCGTTTTAGATCACTTAAATAAAGTGATGTTTGTATGGGTTCTTTCAAAAAAATCATCATGTCACAATCAAAGTTGCTTTATGGTTATGCCCAAAACCTATATAAGTCAATTCCTAACATTTCATCGTCGGAGTCAATATGGATTCAATAATCCAAATACTATAGTGATTTACATTTCACTAGATTGACTCATTAGTTTCTCTAAAATATATTTCCTTCCAAATATATTAGAGATAACAAAGATGCAATCAATTACATTCTCATCATTGTGAGCTTCTACATGATATCCATTTGCATGGGTAACTTTGGAATTTAACAAGGTGTGATTATCTCTCGGTACATGTATATTTTGTGACGTCTTTGTTCTATCTTGAAAACAAATTTTGAGCAGTTCTGCGCTCGATGATCCAATCCTCGTAGTCACATTATAAGGAAATATAGTTCAACAACTAGTTTAAATTCCTTAAGCTGGTGGGAGGGTGTTGATGGTGGTTTTTAGACAAAGGGTAAAATCGTAAAACCCCAAATAACCTAATGTCACCAGTGACACATTTATTAGAACATTTAATGCATGTAGTCAATAATTAATAGGGGGTATTTTTTCAAATTAGGGTTACAACGAACAAAACCCTAATTCACCTCCGTGCCAATGGCAAATCATGCCAGCCACACCTAGCCCAAGCTAGCCACATCTCTATGCCAATGGCAAATCATGCCAGCCATACCAAACGCGCCTAAGCATGCCAACCATGCTAGCCGCATCTCTATGCCAATGGCAAATCATGCCACCATACCAAACATGGCGAAGCATGCCAACCATGCTAGCCGCACCTCTATGCCAATGGCAATCATGCCAGCCATACCAAACGCGCCGAAGCATGCCAACCATGCTAGCCGCACTTCCGTGCCAATGGCAAATCATGCCAGCCACACCTAGCCCAAGCTAGCCGCATCTCTATGCCAATGGTAAATCATGCCAGCCATACCAAACGCGCCGAAGCATGCCAACCATGCTAGCCGCAACTCTATGCCAATGGCAAATCATGCCAGCCATACCAAACGCGCCGAAACATGCCAACCATGCTAGCCAGCACCTCATGCCAATGGCAAATCATGCCGTCATAACAAACGGCAGAAGCATGCCAACCATGCTACAGCACCTCCGTGCCAATGGAAAATCATGCCGACCACACCTAGCCCAATCTAGCGCGCATCTCTATGCCGGTGGCAAATCATGCCACCATACCAAACGCTCCAAGCATGCCAACCATGCTAGCCGCACCTCCGTGCCAATGGTAAATCATGCCAGCCACACTTAACCCGAGCTAACCGCGCCATGCCAAACACACTCTGCCTTGGCCCTAGCTACACTGGTCACGCCACGTCAAGCCAAACACCCTTACCTTGGCCCTAGTCACGCCACGCCAAGCCAAACACCCTTACCTTGGCCCTAGCCGCGCCATGCCAAAGTAGCGCCCGCACCTAGGCTTGCAAACCATGCAACCTAGGCCAAATTGGCCACGCATGCCATTGGCACATGCCAACACGCTCTTTCTGGTAGCTTTTCCTACAAAGGCGCGACCCAGATTGGCCACGCATGCCATTGGCACATGCCAACACGCTCGTCATTTGGTAGCTTTTCCTACCATGTCGTGACCCAAATTGGCCACGCATGCCATTGGCACATGCCAACACGCTCGCTGGTAGCTTTTCCTACTAAGGCGCGGCCCAGATTGGCCACGCATGCCATTGGCACATGCCAACATGCTCGCTGGTAGCTTTTCCTACCAAGGCACGACCCAGATTGGCCACGCATGACATTGGCACATGCCAACATGCTCGCTGGTAGCTTTTTCCATCAAGGCGCGACCCAAATTGGCCACGCATGCCATTCGCACATGCCAACACGCTCGCTGGTATCTTTTCCTACCAAGGCGCGACCCAAATTGGTCACGCATGCCATTGGCACATGCCAACATGCTCGCTGGTAGCCTTTCTTACCAAAACGTGGCCCTAATGGCCGAGCATGCCACTGGTAGCCTTTCTTACCAAACCGTGGCCCTAATGGCCGAGCATGCCATTGGCACATGCCAACATGCGTCGCTGGTAGCCTTTCTTACCAAACCGTGGCCCTAATGGCCGAGCATGCCATTGGCACATGCCAACACGTTCGCTGGTAGCTTTTCTTACCAGGGCGTGGCCCTAATGGCCAAGCATGCCGTCGACATATGCCAACATGCGTCACTGGTAGCTTTTCTTACCAGGTCGTGACCCTATTGGCCACGCATGCCATTGGCACATGCCAACACGCTCGCTGGTATCTTTTATTACCTAGCCGTGGCCTTAATACACGTTGGTAGTCACTTACACTCAACGTACAACCTACCACCAAGGCATTCCACACATGCCATTGGCACATGCCACACACGCCACTAGCGGCTATGGCATTGCCACTTGCGCTCGAGTGCAACTCGCAACAAAGGCATTCCGCACATGCCATTGGCACATGCCACATGCGCCCCTAGCAGCACCACTTGCACTCAAGATGCAACCAACACTCGAGACATCAACACAAACTGGGGGATGCTTTCCAGGGTCTTGGTTTGGCGGTCACAACATGCAGCGTACACTACGCTCACATTAAGAAAGCGTGAATAGGAATAAAGCGGTCAAATAAAAGAGGAAATAATGGTGAAAACGTTTTCACCCATTAACACCATGCGGTTACCACCTTCTCCCATTATTTCACCCTTTACTCTCTTCCTTCATGAGGCCAGTGAGTACGTTTCAATCTCGACTTGTATAAATAGGTCTTACCTATTTCCACCGGACAACAAGTCTCGGTCAGGAGAAAAATACTACACTCTCAGAAAAGGCAACTTTGCTAGCTCTCTAAAAAGCTTTCATCTCTTGCAAGCTTTCCGAAGCTTTCAATTTCTGATACAAGTCGAGACACTACTCTCCCAGAATTATTCTGGTCTCAACACCTTTCTTTGCTTCCCTCCCCAAATCAACCCTTCTCCTCCACTTTGTGACCGAAGCAAGTCCGGAACAGCCCATTTCTTGGTTTAGGGCCGGACTTGTACAGATTGATCTCTCGAATCTATAAAGTGCTCATGTGCAGCACATTTGTTTAGGGTTTGAACCGGTTTCTCACTCACCTACCGAATTTAAGGAAATCGGCGGTAAAACGATTTTTACCCATAAACAATTGGCGACCACAGCGGGAGGATTGATCTTTCGGTTACAATATCAAATTCTAGCTTAGTCCTCAAATTTCGCAAGCATGTGTGACTATCAGCGATCTCCACAAACATTGATCCCGCTCAAGGTCATGATAACTCCTTAATTTCTGGAAGCAATACGACCAATGAAGAGGTCCCAAGACTGGTTGACCTGATGCGTGCTCAGGAGATCCACGCTAAAAACATGGACCTAATGAAGGATGCGATTAACGACATACTCGACTTCCTCATCAATCTAACATCGGAGCTAAGTGATTCATGTTCCCCGGAGATCAAGAGCGGGGACTAACATCCCGAATGAGCATTCTCAAATCAATGGTTTCGTCAGCCTTGGGAAGCCGGCGGACCGGAGAGGCGACCATGTTGGTAGAAAACTTATGTGAATTGCTGCACCTCTCAAGGACCGTGAATAAAAACATTCTCTGCTATCAACCGAATAGCACAGAACGCATCACTAGTTCCTGCACTGCACGGGGACTCCAAGGATCCAGGAAGATCCGCCAACAATATTGTTTTCACCGATGACGACATGATGTTAGAAGACGGTCACAAGGCCTTGCATGTTACGGCTCTCGTCGGGAACATAGAGTTTCGAAGAGCGCTCATTGACACGGGTGCATCTTCCAATGTCATCACTCTCAAGACACTTAAAGCCTGGTGCGACCTAACGAGATCGTACGACAACCCACTACGATAATGATTTGAAGGCAACCAAACTAGCACATACTGGCTACATCAACTTGGGAGTGGCAGTAGGGCCAATTCAATCAAGCGTGAAGTTTGAAGTGATTGAAAAAGAACCGAGACTACCACATGATATCTTGGGAAGGCCGTGTTTGCACAATCTCAAAATCGTTCCTTCAACATACCACCAATGCACGAAAACAATGCGAACGGAGAAGTTGTCGCATCCCCGCGTCATTGTCCCCCTATGCACCCGGTCTGCGTAGAAGCACATGGGCCGAAGGAGGGTTCAAAGGCGTGGCGACCAAGATTCACGGTTTTCTACTACCAAAATGGACATCGCTCAGAGATAGCGACAAATTGGAGATACCCCGCAGAGGAGATCGCCCTCCCACCATCTCCTCAGAAGGAAGACCCGCCGGTGTCCCGTCACCGGGCGTAACCCGTGCCCGCACCAAGCGAGAGTGCACCCTTACTGCAGGGCGAAGCAAAAAGGGAAAACTCACACATTATCACCGCTGTTAGCAATTAGCAGGGGAGACCATGACCAGTCTCTCGCCCGAAAGAATGTTTTCACAATAACCAGGAGGAATTTCAGGACGCCCCTCGGAAAGGCAAGACGGGACCGACTTAACCACCGACGAACTCAAAGCTGTCAATATAGGGAATGAGGAATTTCCACGACCCATACTAATCAGTTCGACTCTACATCTGCCCGGAACGCTCAAAGCTAGTCGACCTACTCAAAGAATACCAGGGACGTTTTCGCATGGACTTACGAAGAAATGCCTGGCTTGGATGGAAAAGCTGGTCACCCACCATCGCACGTGATACCCGGATCCAAACCAGTCAAGCGACCTCCAAGACAATTCCGAGACACGACGTAGAAGAACAAATCAAGGCGGAGGTCCGAAGTACTAGCCGCTGGTTTTGTCAAACCTATTCACCATCCCACTTGGTTGGCCAACATCGTTCCGTTAAAAAGAAGAATGGTCAGATCAGATATTGTTTCGATTTCAGAGATCTGAACAAGTGCTGCCCTAAAGACGATTTCTCTCTCCCTAACATCGACATGCTGGTAGACGCTACCAGTGGACATGGTATGTTCTCTTTCATGGATGGATATAGCGTCTACAACCAGATAAAGATGTATGAGCATGACGCGAGTAAGACTGCTTTTCGAACCCCTCTCGGAAACTTATATTACACCGTAATGCCTTTCGGTCTGAAGAACGCTGGCGCTACTTACCAACGCGCCATGACTACCATCTTCCACGATATGATGCACAAGCAAATTGAAGATTACGTAGATGATGTGGTGGTTAAATCGAAGACTTCGAGCGGATCATCAGAAACGCTGCGACAAGTGTTCGAAAGATGCGCGAATACAAGTTGAAGATGAATCCTTTGAAATGCGCCTTTGGTGTCTCTTGGGGAAATTCTTGGGATTCCAAGTAACGGTAGCGAGGATAAAAGTTGATCCGTCAAAACGCAAGCTATCCTCACGATGCCACCACCACGAACTGTAAAGGAGCTCCAGAGTTTCATGGGCAAGGTAAACTACATTCGTCGCTTCATACCGGGGCTGGCACAGCTCACTACTACGTTTACCCCTCTGCTGAAAAAAGGAGTGAATTTCACATGGATTGCGTCTCAGCAAAAAGCGTACCAGAAGATCCAGCAAATACTGTCCTCCCCAACCGTCATGAAGCCTCCTATGCGAGGGAAACCACTATGTCTTTACATAGCCTTTAGCGATACTGCCATCGGAGCCCTCCTCGCCCAAGAGGACGACAAAGGAATGGAATATCCCATATACTACTTCAGTCGAATGTTGAGAGACGCTGAACTCAGATACCCCAAGGAGGAAAAGGCGTGTTTAGCACTAATTTATTTCATCCAGAAGTTCAGGCACTACCTCCTCTCCAACAAAGTGGTGTTAGTATCCAAATCAGACCCTGTAAAGTTTCTCCTTTCGAAACCTGCCCTGATAGGGAGGCCGGCTAAATGGCTCCTACAGCTGTCAGAGTTCGACATAACATGCGTTTCCCCAAGGGCCATAAAAGGACAGGCTGTTGCAGACCTGTTAGCAGCATTCCCAGGAGAAAACACCGCAGAGTTACGAGAAGATCTCAGGGAGAACTTCCGGATATCTTCTTAGTCAAAGAAGAAACATGGCTGCTTTGTTCTTCGACGACTCTTCCACCCCCACACTAATACCGGAGGAGCGGGTGTTGTACTAGTATCTCCTGCTGGAGAAGTCTTCTCGCACTCTTTCAAGCTAGACTTTCCATGCACCAATAACTCAACTGAATACGAAGCCTTCCTCATTGGAATATCACTAGCTAAACAAGCTGGGGCCACGCGTTTGGAGATAAGAGGAGATTCTAAATTACTCATCAAACAGTTAAACGGGATTTATGCATTGAAAGAACTGACGCTGGCACCATACAGGGCGAAGCACAAAAACTACTAAATTATTTCGCCGAAGCAACCATCACACATGTCGGCGCGGCAGCAACAAGCATGCCGATCTGCTTAGCTACGCTAGCATCAAAGCTACAGTTCGAAGGAGCTGAGGAAACCCTAACAGTAAAACGGCGAACCATAGCTTCAACGTGGCTTTCACAACCTGAGAAAGCCGAAGACGATGACTGGAGAACTCCTATCATTCAAGAACTCAACAACTCACTTTTCCAAGGGAAGGTCGACCTCAAAAATTTACGGAATTTCTTTATGCTTCAAGGTGTCTTGTATCATCGAAATCCAGACAGCTCTCTGTTAAGTGCATATTTTGCATATATTTTGTGTCGAATCCATGCTAGTAATTGCTTAGTTTCTTGCAAATCATTGTATATTACGTTTGTTTTGTTTTATTTATGTTTTGCTAGGTGAATCATCCAAAAGAAGTGAATTGGCACATATTTGCGCAATAAAAGAAGTTAGCTACACACGAAGAAGGGCCAAAGACCAAACGGAACTCGTTCGACTCTAGGAGCTCTTGCTATCACATTGAAGAGGACGAAAAGACGAATCGAATAGCGAAAGAATGGAGTCATTCCGACATTGTATGAAGAAGTTATGGGCGAAGACGAGAAGTTGAGCTTGTCGGTTCCTCGGAACTGACAATATAACGGGAGTGAAGCAGAAACTGAACTGTCAGTCTTGTAAGACTGACAGTTGAAAGCTAGATACTAAGAGCACCAGCTAATTGGATAAGGGGCTGCCGCTATCATCTTCTTCACCATGCATTCACGACCAATTCAGGGTTCATGCAGAGGTTAACGGTGACAAGACTTATGAACTTGCTTCCATTGTCGTCCTGTTTACGAAGAGAATTTGCTGTCGAGAAGCAGTGGAGGAATTGGTTGGTTCATGGAGTTAGAGCTCGAATGACAGAGAAGGAGTCAGGGAAGTTGCATGGTCGAATTAAGCAAGTCAGGGACGATATGAAGAGATTGTTATGATCTTTGTTGGCGGGAGATCGTTCCGGCAGTTGACGATGATGGATTGTCGAAGAATGCAGCGAAAGAACGATGGAGCTCAGCTTCTGTTGTTGACTGATGGAATGATGGTGAAGCATGAAAGGTTTGGCAGCGATGGAGTCTATGATGAGATGCTGCTGTGGTGAAGCCGGAGATGGGTTTAGCCGAGCAAATGGAAGTGTGGATCGGACATGGGAGAAAACCAGGGACGTTGTGGTGCAGAGAAGAAGAACAGGGACCGAGCAAGAAAGGGATGAAGAATCTGAAACCGAGTTTGGCAGAAATGAAGCTGCAGTCGGTGATCAGTGGGTTTCAATGAGGCTGTATTCGATGATGGTAATGAAGCTCAGCTCAAAGTGGAAGAACACAGTTGTGCTGAGAAGACATAGTTTGAGCTCGAGGGAAGAAATGGTAATTGTTACTGCCATTACAGGTGAGAATGATTGTGACTGATTCTGCTCGATGGAGTTTGGATTGTTTCTAAAGTTGAGAAGAGTATCGAGTCTTGGAGCTTGAAGCTGTAGTTTAATGTCGACAACAACAAGAGATGATGAGGAGTTCGAAGCTGTGATGGATGGCTTAGGAAGATGGCAGTGATGACGGTGTTTGCATCCGCCGTTGGTCGGAGATGGAACCATTATCAAGCTCGGAAATGAACAGAGAAGTTGAAGTTTTATCGAGTTGTTGTTGTGATGATACCAATGGTCGATATTTGCCTGAGATGGAATGATATACAGTGAACTGTGTTGTGAAAGTGCAGGAGAGGATGATGGAATAGATGTTATAGTTATGGCTAATGGTTAATGCTCGTGTCTAGTGCTTGGGACTGCCCTTAATGCTCGCTGATCAATGGAAGTTTGGTAGTTCGAGCTGGTGGCAGTAAAGGTGGTGATCGACAGGAAGTTATACATCAAGCTAGGAGGAATGCAGTGATGACCGGAGAAGGTTACGAGTGAAAGAGAAGTTTCGGTGATGTTTCTCACCGTAGAGTTATCAACTCAGGGAAGCCTACGGTGGGATGTCCCAACCGTATGCAAACACAGGGAAAAGAGAGAGATCCGTGGGAAAGAAATGTTTTGGGAGTTTATGTTGTCAGCCCCGAGTAACGGACAAGCAATGGACAGTTGGTAGAAAGTAAATGGGCTGGGCTCCTATAGCTACTACACCAGCCCATAGTGTTGTGTGTATGCGACTTCTATTCACGGCCAGACTTTGGCAGTGAGTTATATTTGGAATTATGGCGAGTTTTGGCAATCAATTGACACGGGAATCCGTGCATGGGCACTTCTATTACTGGGACAGCTATAAAAGAGGTTTCTTAACCTAGATAGAAGATCATAATATCTCTACATCTCATAATACACTTTTGTTCTTCATAAAATATTTTAGGGTTTACCCCTTTAGGGGGAAACCGTGAAACGGTGTAAACATGAGAGGCTAAACTTTATTGATTGAGGATGAATTCAATGTTCTAGCGTGAAGCTTTATTATTCATCGTTTGTTTTCACTATTTGATCTTTATGAGTGATTCTTAGATTGATTTGGGATGCATACTAGATTAGTCTATTAATTGTTCTATTGCTAGTATTGGGTTAGGAGATAAGTAATCGTCGAATAATTCATACACAAGTAGAAATCGCAAGACCTTGCAGAGGGATTCTGTGGAGCAATTGCGGGTGAATACAATACCAGCAAGTGGACCTTGAGCTAAGAGTTTAACTATTGGGATCAACCTAATTCACAGAGCTTAAGCGTTCGATTGGATTACACCTTGAGTGAGCTACTACTTGGTGGTTCGGTTGGATAGAATCGATATTGGAGAGCTTCCGTATCCGTGGTAAAGGAGTTTTGAGGATAGCACCTGAGCTAGTTGCTTTCCTACGGTTGGTGATGAATGGTTCTAACGAAGATAGATAAGTATACTAATCCAGTTATCGCAGTAACGGCGAAGGATTCCTTGATCATATCTTTCTTTTATTTGTTATTCTTTTTATTTCACTTTAAAACAATCCCCCTTGTCTTTTATTATTTTGCTATCTAAATAACATATCAATTACACAGCTCTCCGTGGGAACGATCCTTACTACCGCTATATTACTAGTTAATTAGTGGGAAATATATTGATTAATTTGTTGTGGTTACGACACGCATCAAATTTTGGCGCCGCTGCCGGGGAGCGGTTGTTAATTGATTTGTTATTTGTTTAGCTTGTTTTTGTTTTTAAAATTTTTTTCTTGTGTTCTTGTGAGTCGTCATGTTTCCTTATGGACATAACATGTACGGAGCACAAGACCAATCATCATATTATAGTGGTAATCAATTTGGATTTCAATCTCATTCATATAATAACTACCAACCATACCCTACGGAGCCTTATGGATACTCTCATACATATCAACAACCTTATGACGGGTATGTAAGTGAACAATCAAAGGGATGGGAGGATAGTTATGCCACGATCGATTGTTTTCTAGTAATGTGCGGATGATGAGAGAGTTTGGAAAGACCTACTCCTCTTTATCATGTTCTTTCGTCATTTATGTCAAAAGAAGAGATACAGTCTGAAAATTCCATCGTGAATAATGGTGGAAAACGTGTTAATATCAGAAAACTTTCAAAGCAATATGATCAGTTAGAAGAAGCTGGAGCATCAGAAAAGACTCTCGAAGAAATTAACAAGGTAATACTGAACAGAACTTCAACGTCGTTGGGATGTTGAAGATTATGAGGTTGACGAAGACTTTCACGATGAAGATGAGCAACCTTCGGAAAATCCTTACAATAATGGTAATGTTATTTCAACTCAGATCATAATAACGATCACTCGCCTATTCAAAAGGAGGAGAATGAATATGACATAACCGTTGTTATAAATGGTGTAACGTACTCAAACAATGATTTTAGGATTTGCACCAATGAACTAGAATTTCTAGGAGATGATTCCGATTAGATGACGAGGTTGTTGAAGAAATACAGATTGAGAATGAAACCAAATTGGTTGAAGTTGTGGAAGACCCAATTGAGCTAGCCAAGGATTATAATGATCTTGAGATTTTGATTGAGCTAAACCGTGAAGAATGGCTAAATAGTTTGATAGAGGACCACGATACAAATGAGGTAAATAATTCATTGCAATTCTTTAAGAATGATGAGGATCCTGTAATACGAGAGATTGTGGAAGGTTTGTCTAATCCTTTGCATATTTCTGAATCTTTTGATCCACATCACTTGGGATTGAGTATTTGTGCTTCTAAAATTCTTAAGGATTATTTTACTTCTAATTATCTACCACTTGATGTGTTTGATTCTAGTATTGTGCAGGTTCATCGAGAGGAACCTATAGAAGTTCCTTTATTTTATGTTCTCTATCCACTTTCGAGTGTAGAAAGGACTAAGTGTGGGGGAAGATTTCAAGCTATAACAATTTCATTATTCATATGTTATGCTAATAATTGTGTGAAGTTGTTATTAGAATTGCAGATTGTTTTTCAGGCAGACTACCAGATTTTCAGATTGTTGGTATATGGACGATAACAAGAGAGTCGGGCTGACGACTTTAAACCAAGCGCTTAATGGGAGGCAACCCATAGGTTTTGTATCTTAATCCCGTTTATTTTTTTGTTTTTATTGTTTTAATATCATATTTGCATCCCCATGTTTAATTTCATTGAGTCCGGAATCTATCTTAGAAGGAAATTATGACGAATACCTTTTCGTCAGAAAAATTCAGACTGCGCGTAGTTCAGTCCAGAGACCATAACTGTCAGACCGTTTATCGAAACACTGTGCCCTTTTGACACTGTGTAGAAAACACGTAGATGAACAACTTTTGTGAAATGGAGTTTTTCCAAATTCCTTACCAATTTGCACAGTTTTTGCGTTTTATCTGCTGTTACGTCAGAATTCAGAACTTTCGGTTTTACACATTGAGGACAATGTGAAGTTTAAGTGTGGGGGAGCATTTATATGTTTGTATAGTTTGTTTTAGTTTGTTTTATGCCTTTAAAAAAAAAAATAAGAAAAATAGAAGAAAAAACCAAGAAAAATTGTGCTTTTTGAACTCCGAAATCTAGAAACTTGTGCCTTTAGGATGACACCATTAGTGGATTGAACCATTTTGAATGCAGGAGTTGAGGAACCAATTAACTAAAAGGGACGAACAAATAGCTCAGAAATCACAAATAACATGATAGTTGTTACCATATCTCGGAATATCACCATATCACATTCTATTTTTATTTTTCCATATTTATCTATTGTTCTCTAAGTGCTTTGGTGGGTCACTAAACATCGACGTGTTATTACTTGCTAGGATGAAATAGAGTGATTGAGTTACTAGAAAAAAAAAAAAAAAAAAAAAAAAAAAAAAAAAAAAAGAGACAGACCAATTAGACCAAACGGAATAAGAAAGACACTTGGGAATAGCAGTATGTGTGAAACGTAGTCCCTGTCTCCGTCGCCTAAACAAGCGTGGAATGCAGGATCCAAGGCAACTATCATATACGTGTTGACAAGGAAGCATGCGCTTGGATCCAAAAGATCTAATCATGCCGTCTAAAAAAAAAAAAAAAAAAATTGGATCCAGTTTGATCCAATCATAAAAAAAAAAAAAAAAAAAAAAAAGAGAAGAAATTATTATTGTGTTGAATAAAGTCACTCTTGGTTCCCTTGTATATGCCAATTGATTTGATGTAGCATTCAGCACCAAGTAGCTCAATCCAATAGGATTAGGTTCATCTTAGCAAGTGACCTTGATTGAGATATGGGAAACATTGATCACTTGTGAATATTCGCCAACATCTACATCTATATCCATCTTCTTGATCTTTTCATTGTGATTGTGGTTTGTTAGTTTTAGTATTGTGGCTTGTTCGACTATCTAATTAGAGCTTTATTTATTTGAATATATGAACTGAATTTGCGCAAGGTACCTCCTCCGTAGTCATTTTGGATTCGTTCATGAATTTGTCACAAATAGACGGAGTTGGAAATATAGGTTTGTAGGTAGACCTCTTGTAAACCTTCACGAGACTATAACTCGTCCACTAGGGACACCTAGGGGTTTAAAGGCCTGTTATTCATGCTAAGAGTAACCGTATCCTCGACGACATGGAGTTGTTGTATTTTAGATAGTTTGCTCGAGGACTAGCAAAAGCCAAGTGTGGGGGAATTTGTTAAGTGCATATTTTGCATATATTTTGTGTCGAATCCATGCTAGTAATTGCTTAGTTTCTTGCAAATCATTGTATATTACGTTTGTTTTGTTTTATTTATGTTTTGCTAGGTGAATCATCCAAAAGAAGTGAATTGGCACATATTTGCGCAATAAAAGAAGTTAGCTACACACGAAGAAGGGCCAAAGACCAAAACGGAACTCGTTCGACTCTAGGAGCTCTTGCTATCACATTGAAGAGGACGAAAAGATGAATCGAATAGCGAAAGAATGGAGTCATTCCGACATTGTATGAAGAAGTTATGGGCGAAGACGAGAAGTTGAGCTTGTCGGTTCCTCGGAACTGACAATATAACGGGAGTGAAGTAGAAACTGAACTGTCGGTCTTGTAAGGCCCGACGGTTGAAAGCTAGATACTAAGAGCACCAGCTAATTGGATAAGGGGCTGCGCTATCATCTTCTTCACCATGCATTCACGACCAATTCGGGGTTCATGCAGAGGTTAACGGTGACAAGACTTATGAACTTGCTTCCATTGTCGTCACCTGTTTCTGAAGAGAATTTCTTTGTCGAGAAGCGGTGGAGGAATTGGTTGGTTCATGGAGTTAGAGCTCGAATGACGAGAGAAGGAGTCGGGGAAGTTGCATGGTCGAATTAAGCAAGTCGGGGACGATATGAAGAGATTGTTATGATCTTGTTGGCGAGAGATCGTTCGGTGGTTGGCGATGATGGATTGTCGAAGAATGCGGCGAAAAGAACGATGGAGCTCAAACTGTTGTTGGTGATGGAATGATGGTGAAGCATGAAAGGTTTGGCAGCGATGGAGTCTATGATGAGATCTTCTGTGGTGAAGCTTAGGAGATGGGTTTAGCCAGAGCAAATGGAAGTGTGGATCGGACATGGGAGAAAACCGGGGACGTTGTGGTGCGAGAAGAAGAACGAGGGGCCGAGCAAGAAAGGGATGAAGAATCGAAACCGAGTTTAGCGAGAAATGAAGGCTGCAGTCGGTGATCGGTGGGTTTCAATGAGGCTGTATTCGATGATGGTAATGAAGCTCAGCTCAAAGTGGAAGAACACGGTTGTCTTTGAGAAGACATAGTTTGAGCTCGAGGAAGAAATGGTAATTATTACTGCCATTCAGGTGAGAATGATTGTGTTGGTCTGCTCGATGGAGTTTGGATTGTTTCTAAAGTTGAGAAAGAGTATCGAGTCTTGGAGCTTGAAGCTGTAGTTTAATATCGACAACAACAAGAGATGATGAGGAGTTCGAAAGCTGTGATGGATGGCTTAGGAAGATGGCAGTGGCGACGGTGTTTGCATCCGCCGTTGGTCGGAGGAGATGGAACCATTATCAAGCTCGGAAATGAACGAGAGAAGTTGAAGTTTTATCGAGTTGTTGTTGTGATGATACCAATGGTCGATATTTGCAGAGATGGAATGATATACGATGAACTTGTGTTGTGAAAGTGCAGGAGAGGATGATGGAATAGATGTTATAGTTATGGCTAATGGTTAATGCTCGTGTCTAGTGCTTGGGACTGCCCTTAATGCTCGTTGATCAATGGAAGTTTGGTAGTTCGAGTGGTGGCAGTAAAGGTGGTGATCGACGGGAAGTTATACATCAAGCTAGGAGGAATGCGGTGATGACCAGGAGAAGGTTACGAGTGAAAGAGAAGTTTCGGTGATGTTTCTCACCGTAGAGTTATCAACTCGGGGAAGCCTACGGTGGGATGTCCCAACCGTATGCAAACACGGGGAAAAGAGAGAGATCAGTGGGAAAGAAATGTTTTGGGAGTTTATGTTGTCGGCCCAGGAGTAACGGACAAGCAATGGACGGTTGGTAGAAAGTAAATGGGCTGGGCTCCTATAGCTACTACACCAGCCCATAGTGTTGTGTGTATGCGACTTCTATTCACGGCCAGACTTTGGCAGTGAGTTATATTTGGAATTATGGCGAGTTTTGGCAATCAATTGACACGGGAATCCGTGCATGGGCACTTCTATTACTGGGACAGCTATAAAAGAGGTTTCTTAACCTAGATAGAAGATCATAATATCTCTACATCTCATAATACACTTTTGTTCTTCATAAAATATTTTAGGGTTTACCCCTTTAGGGGGAAAAAGAGTGAAGCGTGTAAACATGAGAGGCTAAACTTTATTGATTGAGGATGAATTCAATGTTCTAGCGTGAAGCTTTATTATTATACAAGTTTGTTCGGAGTTTTAATCACATCATCGTTTGTTTTCACTATTTGATCTTTATGAGTGATTCTTAGATTGATTTGGGATGCATACTAGATTAGTCTATTAATTGTTCTATTGCTAGTATTGGGTTAGGAGATAAGTAATCGTCGAATAATTCATACACAAGTAGAAATCGCAAGACCTTGCGGAGGATTACGTGGAGCAATTGCGGGTGAATACAATACTGACAAGTGGACCTTGAGCTAAGAGTTTAACTATTGGGATCAACCTAATTCACAAATCCTAAGCGTTCGATCGGATTACACCTTGAGTGAGCTACTACTTGGTGGTTCGGTTGGATAGAATCTGATATTGGAGAGCTTAGTATCCGTGGTAAAAGGAGTTTTGAGGATAGCACTGAGCTAGTTGCTTTCCTACGGTTGGTGATGAATGGTTCTAACGAAGATAGATAAGTATACTAATCCAGTTATCGCTTGGTAAGTGAAGGATTCCTTGATCATATCTTTCTTTTATTTGTTATTCTTTTTATTTCACTTTAAAACAATCCCCCTTGTCTTTTATTATTTTGCTATCTAAATAACATATCAATTACATGACTCTGTGGGGAACGATCCTTACTACCGCTATATTACTAGTTAATTAGTGGGAAATATATTGATTAATTTGTTGTGGTTACGACATGCATCACTCTCTGTTAAGGTGTCTCGGAAAAGAGGAAGCACAACAACGACTTGAACATGTTCATACCGAAGTCTGTGGAATAACATCAGTAGTAACCCTCTACCGTCGTTTACAACGACTTGGATACTATTAGTAGGAGATGGAAACCCAATCCCGATTACTCAGAAGGCGTGCCCCAATTGCCGAGTGCCCCCATGTCAGACAAAGTCCTCAACATCAGTCACATGGGGACTGGCGGGAGCCGTACATCGGTTTCCTTCGCGACGGAATTCTTCCTACTAACAAAGAGGATGCGTCCAAGGTAAAACAAAAGTCCAAAAGATTCGTGTTCCATGATGGGGTTTTATATCGCAAGAGTTTCGGAGGAAGTCTACTGCGGCGTTTGAGCGGTACAGAAATCCAGTTATGTTAAGAGAAATGCACGAAGGCGAACACCAAGGGAAGCGAAACTATTCCTGAGATACACGAGAGGTACTACTTGGCCGACCATGGAAGACAACGCGGCTACTTTCGTTCGAAATGCCGAGAATGCGAGTCACGGAAACCTCATCCCGCGCCTCCAACACCCTTGCACGCGATAAGTATCCCATGGCCCTTTTATAGCTGGGGACTCGACATCATTGGGAAGATCAACCCACCATCCTCAAAACAGCATGAGTACATAATAACCGCGACCGAGTACTTTACCAAGTGGGTTGAAAGCTGTCCATTGAGAAGGAACCACTGGAGCCACAATCGCGACATTCGTCAAGGAACACATCATCTGCCGTTTTGGTGTACCTAAACACGTCATCACCGACAACGGCACGCCTTTTGCTAACAAGCAAGTATAGGAACTACTTGAGAGGTACGGAATCAAACAAGTCTTCTCTACCGTCTATTATCCCCAGGGAAATGGGCAAGCCGAAAGTACCAACAAGACTCTGATCCGAATCCTCAGCCGAACAGTACACGACAATCCAAGAATCTGGCACGAGCAATTGCCAATGGCTCTCTGGGCGTACAGAACATCTCCTAGAAGCTCCACCGGCATGTCTCCTTACTCCCTCGTCTACGGTACAGACGCGATCCTCCCAGCAGAAATCAAGATCCCGTCCGCCAGAATTGCCGCAGCAAGCGGACCCCAGTGGAATGAAGCCGAATCACTCAATGCCAGAATTGCGGAACTAGATACTATGGACTCCAGAAGATCCCGGGCAGAGGAACATGCACAAGCATACAGAAACAGGATTTCCAGGGCATACAACAGCCATGTAAAACCCAGGGTTTTCAAGGAAGGAGATCACGGTGCTAAAAACCGCCAAACACATCCCGCCAAGATGCATCGGCACGAAGTTTTTTCTCCCAAATGGGAAGGTCCGTACATAATCACTAAAGCGTATAATGAGTGGTTACTACAAGATTATCAAAGAAGATGGGGGAAAGCTAGAGGCGGTCATCAACGGAAAGTGGCTTAAGGCATACTACGCCTAATCACTTCCCTGCAACATGCTACATCAAAAGTGTGAACGTCCAGGCACCCTCTCTGCTTTTACTTTCTTTCTTGCCAATTATCGAATTTCAATACGATCCAACAGATTAATAGAATTTCTTTATTTCTTCAAAAAAAAAAAAAAAAAAAAAAAAATGGAGGAGCCTCTAAATCCCGTGATGCAAATCAGAAAAGCCCATCTAGTAAATTATAATCCCTACAAAATATCATCTTCAATCGACCATGATATCTTTCGGTCCTACTCTTCAAGTCTCGAGTTAACTCTTGATCCTCCGAGACTCCAGGGCCAAAGCTTCCTCCTCTTCCAAGCATGGCTTTTGTGGCGGGAATCACACCGAGAAAGAATACCGGCTCTGTCGACCTTCACAATATTGAGACGATGCCGCAACCAGCTGATATTAAACTCCAAGGATTCACAGGTGGACACCATATTCTCCCACCTTTGAATGGCTGACTCTGCAGCAGCACGGATGGACACATTCTCCATCTTAGCAATCATTGGCAAAAGACAGTTCACTACGGAAACCAAGGCGGACGAACAACACTTCACTACGCTCCTGGTAGCGATATGGCCGTATGTCAACACGCTCGCTGGTAGCTTTTCCTACCAAGGCGCGACCCAGATTGGCCACGCATGCCATTGGCACATGCCAACACGCTCGCTGGTAGCTTTTCCTACCAAGGCGCGACCAGTTGGCCCACGCATGCCATTGGCACATGCCAACATGCTCATTGGTAGCTTTTCCTACCAAGGCGCGACCCAGTTAGCCACGCATGCCATTGGCACATGCCAACATGCTCGCTGGTAGCTTTTCCTACCCAGGCGCGACCCAAATTGGCCACGCATGCCATTGGCACATGCCAACACGCTCGCTGGTAGCTTTTCCTACCAAGGCGCGACCCAAATTGGCCACGCATGCCATTGGCACATGCCAACATGCTCGCTGGTAGCCTTTCTTACCTAACCGTGGCCCTAATGGCCGAGCATGCCATTTGCACATGCCAACACGCTCGCTGGTAGCTCTTCTCACCAGGGCGTGGCCCTAATGGCCAAGCATGCCATTGGCACATGCCAACATGCGTCACTGGTAGCCTTTCTTACCAAACCGTGGCCCTAATGGCCGAGCATGCCATTGGCACATGCCAACATGCGTCACTGGTAGCCTTTCTTACCAAACTGTGGCCCTAATGGCCGAGCATGCCATTGGCACATGCCAACACGGTCGCTGGTAGCTTTTCTCACCAGGGCGTGGCCCTAATGGCCAAGCATGATGTCGGCACATGCCAACATCGTCCTTTGGTAGCTTTTCTTACTGCAGCCGTGACCCTATTGGCCACGCATGCCATTGGCACATGCCAACACGCTCGCTGGTAGCTTTTATTACCTAGCCATGGCCCTAATACACGCTGGTAGTCACTTACACTCAACGTACAACCAACCACCAAGGCATTCCACACATGCCACACACGCCACTAGCAGCTATGGCATTGCCACTTGCGCTCGAGGTGCAACTCGCAACAAAGGCATTCCGCACATGTCATTGGCACATGCCACATGCGCCCCTAGCGGCACCACTTGCACTCAAGATGCAACCAACACTCGAGACATCAACACAAGGCGGGGATGCTTTCCGGGGTCTTGGTTTGGCGGTCACGGCATGCGGCGTACACTACGCTCACATTAAGAAAGCGTGAATAGGAATAAAGCGGTCAAATAAAGAGGAAATAATGGTGAAAACGTTTTCACCCATTAACACCATGCGGTTACCACCTCCTCCCATTATTTCACCCTTTACTCTCTTCCTTCATGAGGCCGAGTACGTTTCAATCTCGACTTGTATAAATAGGTCTTACCTATTTCCACCGAGACAACAAGTCTCGGTCGGGAGAAAAACTACACTCTCGGAAAAGGCAACTTTGCAAGCTCTCCAAAAGCTTTCATCTCTTGCAAGCTTTCGAAGCTTTCACTTTACGATACAAGTCGAGACACTACTCTCCCGAAATTATTCGGTCTCAACACCTTTCTTTGCTTCCCTCCCCAAATCAACCCTTCTCTTCCACTTTGTGACCGAAACAAGTGCAGGGCGGCCATTTCTTGGTTTAGGCCGGACTTGTACAGATTGATCTCTCGAATCTATAAAGTGCTCATGTGCAGCACATTTGTTTAGGGTTTGAACCAGTTTCTCACTCACCTACCGAATTTACCGAAATCGGCAGAAACGATTTTTACCCATAAACAGAGGGAAACCACTATCTGTTAGACTTTGAGTCTTGAGATATTAAATAAGTGGTGTGGCCTTATTAGTAACAAAAGTGATATTCAACTCAAGTACTCTAGAGTGAATATATGTTATGTTTCAGGGGGGGTGATATATTTTTCATCCGGATATATTTCAAGTGCTATAGGGAATTTATGTCTCATGGGAATGATGTACTTTCCATTCCATAAGCGCAGACATTTGATCTAGTTCAAATAAATAGTCAATTGGTCAGGAAAAGTTTTTCTTGTCATAAAAGTTGATATCTAAAGTATGACCTTCCCATGGAAACTGGTTACTACTATGGTACCCGCATTTCATTGCTTGTACCAATACCGGTAAGAAGATTCATTCCCAAATCTTTGGTGAGAGCTAGAATTACATATTAGCTTCATCCCATATTCATTTGATACCTTACTTTGGTGTCTTACTACCGGGGGGGAAAATACATTTTTGTCTCATGATATATATGTCCTTTTTCACATGCTTTATATGAGTCGGTACGTCTAAACCCTCATTACTTCGAGGTTCTTTCTCTTGGATAGAGGATAATTTCCTTGGAGAGATTTGTTCTCCAGGATTTAGCTTTATATCAAAATAATATCTTTTGGGAATTACAATAGTTAAGTCGGAGATTATTCTCCTTATTCTAAATATGGTAAGAAGATAATATTTATTCTATTACACCCCCTTAGTCTGAGCGGGAGAGGAGCAAACGCTAAGACTATACCGAAAACGAACAAATAGCTGACGAGGTAGTCCCTTGGTGAAGATGTCAGCATACTGGTTTTCAGAGGGGACGTGAAGAACATGAATGTCACCAATACGAACATGTTCACGTACAAACTGTATATCAATTTCCACATGCTTGGTGCGCTGATGTTGAACAGAGTCTCCAAACATATAAATCGCACTCACATTATCACAATATACGATAGTAGCACGTCGTAGAGGAAGATGAAGCTCTAGAAGGAGGTTTCGAAGCCATGTAGTTTCAGCGACATCATTTTCTACCCCCCGATATTCAGCTTCAGCACTAGATCGAGAAACTGTTGCATGACGTTTGGATGAACAGGAGACGAGGTTTTCACCAAGAAAGACACAGTAACCCGAAGTCGATCGGCGAGAATCAGGACAACCCGTCCAATCAGCATCAGAGTATGCCGTTAATCTAGAATTAGTGGAGACCGAGATAAACAAACCGTGATGAATTGTTCCCTGAAGATAGCGAATGATCCGCTTAAGGGCCTGCATGTGAGGCTCTCGAGGGTCGTGCATGAATAAACATGCCTGTGGAAATGCATATGACATGTCTGGCCTGGTGAAGGTGAGGTACCGTAAAGCTCCAGCTAGGCTTCTGTATAGAGTAGGATCCTTAATCGCATGACCTGAAGTAGCACTGAGTTCGGAGTTGGTGTCGACCGGAGTAGCCACTGGGTTACATTGTGTCATGGAGGCATGAGCAATGATGTCTTGAGCATATAATGACTGAGACAAATATAACCCTGAAGATGATCGAGTGACAGTAATACCCAGAAAATGATGTAGCAGTCCAAGGTCAGACATGGCAAATTCCCGTTTCATCAAATCAATGAAGCGGTGCAAGAGAGTATTATTAGAGGAAGTCAAAACAATATCATCTACATATAGCAGTAAGTATGCCGTATCTGAGCCGAATTGATAAACAAAGAGATATGGATCACACACACTACCACGAAAACCACAATTAGTAATAAACTTGGCAAACCTCTGAAACCATGCCCGAGGAGCCTGCTTGAGACCATATAGCGATCTGCATAGATGACATACGTAATCAGGGTGATCAAGATCAACAAATCCCGGAGGCTGATGCATATAAACAGTCTCGGTTAGATCACCATGGAGAAACGCATTCTTAACATCTAGCTGATGAATTGGCCAAGAAAGCGAAGCAGTAATAGTAATAACAGTACGAATAGTAGCAGGTTTGACAACCGGACTAAATGTTTCAAAACAATCAACCCCAACCTGCTGAGATTTACCATTAGCAACAAGACGGGCCTTGTATCGCTGCAAAGAACCATCGGCATTATATTTGTGACGAAATAGCCACATGGAACGAATAACATGAGCATCACCTGGTCATGGTACAAGTTCCCACGTATTATTTTTCAACATAGCATTGTACTCATCTTTCATGGAGGCATTCCAATTTATATCCCTAAGAGCATACAAATGAGAGCGAGGAATTGGGGAGATATGTCGTAGAGTTTGGACATGAATATTGAGTCGGTGGATTGGTTTGTGAATGCCACGGGAAGCTCTAGTCACAGGGCGTGAAGGAGCAGGAGGTGAGGGTGAAGCGGCAGTAGTGGGTGGAGGGACAGTAGTGGGTGGAGAGACTGTAGTGGAGGGGCAGTAGTGGGTGGAGGGCAGTAGTGATGTTGGAGAGACTGTTGTAGGTGGAATATAGTTTGCAGTTGTCGTGGGTGGAGGGAGAGACGTCAGTTCTGGAGAGGTTGGTGGAGTGCGGACAGATGTTGGGATGGACTGACGCAGAGAGGAGAAGTTGGATGGACATGGAGGAGTGGATTGAACTGACGTGGAGGGAAGTTGAACAGGTGTGGAGGAGTTTGGCTGTCGCAACGAAGGAAAGTTGGACAGATGTAGGGGAGCTGGAGTTTGCTGGTGATTTTGAATTGCAGTGTCAAAAGAGAAGTTGGACCGATGGTGAGGAGGGGTGTACGGTCCAGGAAAAATGCCAGTGGGTTGGATAGTAGGTGGAGTCTCGACATTAGGGGGAGTCTGAGTAGATGGGTATGATAGATTATAGGAGGGATGAGTGAGATAAGGGGGAGACTCATCATTAGGAGAAGTATTTGGATAAAGATTTGTGAAGGAAAAGACATTTTCATCAAAAGTTACATGACGAGAGATGATAATTTTGTTTGTGGCAAGATCAAGGCAGCGGTATCCACGGTGGTTGGGAGGAAAACCAAGAAAGACACACCTAGTGGGACGAGGGGCAAGTTTGTGGGGAGTTGTGGATGAGAGATTTGGATAGCAAAGGCAACCAAAAGTACGGAGATGTTCATACGTTGGTTGTCGTTGATAAAGAATAGACACTAGTGAGTGAAAATTAAGGACTTTGGTGGGTAGAAGATTATGTAGATAGACTGCCATATGAAGAGAGTAGACCCAATATTTTGGGGTAACGGAAGCGTGAGACATAAGGGTACGGGTGATATCATTGACATGACGTATCATGCGTTCGTCCTTGCCATTTTGAAATGAAGTTTGGGGGCAAGAGAAACCAAAAAACAAGACCATTGACACGAGCAAATGTATGGAAGGAAGAGTTGTCAAATTCACGGCCCATGTCACATTCAAAACATTTTATTTTACGTTCAAATTGAGTTTGAACGAAAGAACGAAATTCCAAAAATTTTCTATAAACTTGGGACTTGAATTTTAAAGGGTGGACCCATAGATAGTTGGTAAAGTCATCAAGCAATATAAGATAATAGCGAAAACCGGTATCGATATGTAATGGAGAGGTCTATAAATCGCTATGTATGATATCAAAAGCTGCAAAAATAATGGAATTAGATTCATAAAATGGCAATCGAACATGTTTACTAACTTGACATGAATGACAAAGTTGAGAAGAATTATTATTATTACAATGAATAGAATTATTTTTGCGGAAGACATCTAAAATGGCATTGCCAGGGTGGCCAAGGTGGCTATGCCAAATATCTGGTGAAAAAACAGCAAGGGAAATGGGAGATGACTGGGACGATTTTGTAGGTGGCACGACAGAGTTTGTGATAGGGTAGAGCTCCCCAGAACTATCACATCGAAGGATAATCTTCCTTAAACTCAAATCCTTCACAGAAAAACCAGAAGGATCAAACTCAACAGATACACGATTATCAGTGGTGAACTTACGAACGGAAATTAAGTTTTTAATGATATCGGGAACAACAAGAGTAATTTTGAGTTGAAGAGTGCGAGAAGGAAAGTTTATAAGCTTGGTACCACTAGCCGTAACTGGAATGCTATTGCCATTGCCAACAAAGATGGATCGTACATTGCTAGAATTGAAAACGTTATGTAAAGTACCTGAATCAGAGGTAAAATGCGAAGTGGCACCGGTGTCCATGTAGAAGGCATCATCAGGTTGTTAGATATGCATGGAGCTATACGCCTCAGCAATGTCCGTTGGTTGCAATGATTCAGTTGTAGGAGCAAGGTATGCTTGTCCACGACCACTTCCAGAGGAACGACCACGTTGGTTGTTGCGGAAGTTGGTATTAAGTGGTATGCGTTGATGCTCAAATGGCTGCCAGGGAGGCTGAGTAGGATAGGGGCAGGGTGGGACGGCCCAAAATGGTGGCCAGTACGGTTAGGGCTGTCAATGGATGCTAACGTAACGGATAAAGGCTCTGCCGCTGCCATTGCCATTAAAAGTTAGCGGATATCCGTTATCCGTTAATTTCCGGCGGAAATAGGAAATTCAAAAACGTTACCGTTACGTTGGATTTACCGGATAACGGATATTTTTTCGTTACCATCTGTTGACTGAATCTGTAGGATCAGAATATCGCGACAACAACACTTTGCGAAGACAATGGATAACAACGTTGCGAATGAGTCGCAGAGGGTTAAATATGAATGACACACTGGATGACGATAGGAGGATATGAAATTTGGTGAAAGTTAAGAAGTGTCGCGAGTATGAATACTTGTACGCCTGCGACACTTCGCGAGACATTCCCGAAAATAAAGGATAGCTTAGCTGTCATCCACTATGTATTACCCTATATAAAGGGCTTGAGAGGGGAAATTGTGGGGCAAGTCATTAGGAGGGAGAAAGTTTAAGAGTATTTTAACTTCTAAGTGTAATTCTATTTTCCTGTGTAAACATTTCATTAATTCAATCAATAAATATTCTTGATCTTACATCTTTCAATGGATTAATTAAGCAAAATTGAGTAAGGGGTGTAGTGTGGGATTTCCCGCAACTACATATGCGCTAGGCAGGGGTGGCGAGATTAGCGTAGAAATTGGAAAGAATTTGGATTAACGAGAGAAAAGATTTGGAGAAGATACTCAAGAATTCATTGAAAAAGAAAAATGGCTAGAAGAAGAAATGTACAAGGGCAACCAACGATTGTAAGAAGAAGTGGTAGACTTCTTTGGAGAAAGGAGGAATGAAAGCAGGGGAGAATCGTCAAGGATGAATATGAGAAATGATGGAGAAGATCAAAATCGGCCACCGATCTCCCGGTAGCAAGCGCAGTGTGGATTATGATAGAGTAAGTGTACATACTTGGAAGTGCGATTACGAAGACGAAAGGGAAGAGGAGCGGCGGTGGTGAACAATGGACAAGGAGGAGGAGAGCAAGGAATGAATGGAGAAATGAATCCAGGTAACGAAGAAATCGTGACATTAGAAAGATTGAGACAAACAATACACGAAGAGCCGGCTAGAGGCGGAGGAACAAGCAAACTTGACAAGACAGAATCATGAATTGAGGATGGAAAATATAAGATTGCAAAATAGGAGATCAAGAAGTAGCGTGAGATCACGTTCAAGATCGATTAGGGAAGAAAGAAGGAGAGTTTTACCAACGAGAAAGTACCGAGGAAGAAAACCAACAAAAACACAAAATCCAAGCATAGAGCATGGCGAAAGAAGAGGGAAATGGAAGATCGTTATATTCCTCGGCCAGAAAATTTTCAAAATGAGCGGAATAGGGAAAATCAAGGAAACATGCAACTCCAAGGGCAGAATGACCAGTTCTTTGAAGGAGAATAATCTTGCACGGAGAGAAGAATTAAGAAAAAGCGAGAGATTGAGGATGACATTGAGAGGCATTACATTGAACAAGCACGGCTAGCTCGCGAGAGAGAAAGGATAAGAGCGAAATGGAAAATCAAAGAGATGGAAGAGGCAATCCGTGGGAATAACCATGACAAGAAGAAAGGAGGAGGAACAAAATCGTACCAATAGAAATATTAATGAAGAATATGAGAGGGTGCAGATGAGAGTGAGAGACAGCCAAGAAGAGAACAACCGATATAATGGTGTGCGAATTGAAGAAAGAAGCGAAGGAGAACATCGCGAGGAAAGGAGAGAAAGAAAATATGAGCAAGAAGGTCAAATGAGGCACGGCGTAGAAGGAGAGAGGCGAGCTAAAAGAGACCCGGTAGAATCAAATTCGAGGCAAATGAACAAATCTTAAGAGAAGCGGTGAAATGAGAGGATTCTTTGAACAATCGAAGGGAAGGAGGAAGGAAACAATTGGACGAAGCCATCGCGAGAAGCCGCGAAGAATCCCTTCACGCTAGAAGTATAGATGGGAGGAATACCTCCTAAGTGCAATCTACTGCATTAACCAACATCTTTGATGGAACAACTGTGCGGTACAACATATCAAGGCTTATATGAGATGTATGTTGCGGTGGGAGAATCATGATGCCATCTTGTGCAAATATTTCGCATCAAGCCTAATAGGAGAAGCACTAAAATGGTTTGAAGGTCTGCCAAGGAACACAATCACATCATTTAACCATTTACAAGCCACATTCACGGGAGCATACATAAGTAACAACTCTTGCGACCCGGGTATTGAAGATGTATTTAGGTTGAAACAAAGGGTTGGCGAGCTTAAAAGGCGATTGACAATAAGATGGAGGACCATGTGTAGCGAAATGGCGGGACGAGTTGAGAAAGATATCTCATCCTCTCATTTTGTGAATGCTCTCTTCGCGACTAACTTGTTATACATTCAAATTTTTAGAATCAAAAATACAATCACGATGGCGAAGCAACGAGGTTACGGGAAGAATATATTGCCCTAGAAGAGACGAGAATGAAATGAATTCTTATCCGATCGCGAACACAAGCTCGAATGCTGCCGAACGCAAGCTTGTTGCCTCAATTCATAAATACTGGTGGCGAGCACTTCGCAAGGACAGCAAGCAAGGAAAGCGATGAGGGACAAGGGAAGATAGTAGCCATGGGAAGCCACGATCAAGAAGAGTTTGAGCGAGAAAGGAACTACTACAACCGTAAGTAACAGCAATAATAAGATTCGGAGGCTAGATCATGAGCAAGAAACTTACGGTGGACGAAGGCAAAATAGCCAAGTGGAGAGCGAGAGAAATCGCGAGAATAGTATGGGAAGAGATTAAGATGCCTCCACTTTGAATGCTAGTGTGGAAAAAATCTGGGAAGCTATACTTGTGATGGAAAATATACCAGCACCTTGGAACGTGGGGAATGGAACCATCGCCAGGCGATAGAAGTCATGATTTTTGTTCTTACCATCGTTTCCATGGGCATCAAACAAACGATTGTAGAAACATAAAGAGAATCATTCTCAGGATGATTGATCGGGGAAATTTGAATCACTTTTAAAGGGAGAAAAACAGGCCGGACATTACCACCACCACGAGAGATGCACGAGCAGTGTCAACGAAAAGGAAAGGAAACATTTGTGATAGAAGTCGGGACAAAAGCTAAAAATTTGAATTGCAACTCTATCGTCCACTCCTATCGCACAATCGAAGATTTTCATGACAACGTGCTCGGTAGAGTCTTTGCGAGAGATGCTAATGATAAAGAAATAATGAGTCTGGCGAGAACAGCCTTGATTAGAAAAGTGGCGGTGAAGACTATTTCTTTCTCTGCCAGATGAAATGCCAAAAGGAAGAGAAACACATGATAGCCCGTTGGTTGTGAAACTAGAGACTAACCCGAAACCGAGTTGATGAGAAGATGATGAAGCGAAGCTTTTGGGCGATCAACCAGAATCTAATCGACTTAGGAAGTTCGGTGAATATTCTCTTTTACCATACTTACAAGACGATGGGAGGAAAGGATGAGGATTTGATCCCCTCGACATACAAGATATATGGCTTTAATGGCACTGCAAACAAACCAAAGGAGAGAGTTCACATGAGAATACCTCTACAAGGACTATCAGTTGATATTTTTATTCTGTGTGGTTGACGTGGAATCTCCATATAATGCGCTGATTGGGAGGCCATGGCTTCATGAAATCTTGGGAGTCGCATCAACATATCATCAATGTATAAAATTTCCACATCCAAATGGCATTGGAATTATACAGGGAGATTGGAAGGAGTCGCAACAATGTCATGAGGTCGATGTAGAAAGCTGTGAAGAAAGAAATGCCAAAAGAAAGGTTGGAAGCAACATGTGAGAGATGAGCGAGAGAAAGGAAAAATTGATGGTGGATGCTATAGAAGTAAGGATTTGAACATACCTCGCGAGGTGAATGTCTAGAGACAGGCGAATATTATGGTAACAAAGAAGCAAAGGATATGAGGAACAAAAGGCATAAGAAGTGAATAATCAGTGAAAACAGGAGAAAAGGTAGCAATTGAAGTAATGATGTGCGAGAATCTCATGACCAAGAGTATATGGGAATTCGGTTAAGAAAGAAAAATGAAAATACAACAAATGAAAAGAATTGTGCGAATACTTCGTAAACAAATATAAGCCAATAATGAAACATGAATGATTGAATGATTTAACAAATATGAATGAGTAAAAGAATGGGACGAACCTTTATGGCGTACACCTAGTTCGCGAATAACATTTCGTAAGAGGCAAATGTAAGACCTAAGTCGTCATATAGGGTATCTCTCAACATGGCTCGGGGAAATGTTACACCGCTCTGAAGCCCAGTCATGAAAAATTTGGGGCCCATGAAAGCCTATCAAGGAGAGGTACCTTGGATTCCCAACTATATAAGGTTATACCACTGGTTGGGCGACCAGAGGTCTCTTCCAAGGAGTCGGTGTATGCTCAAGGCGCCGAGGTACACAGTTGAGCGAGTGCCAGGATGGATGAACCTACAGCCATTCTTGGCAAGTCTTGGCATATGTTGCACTCGCTTGAAGAAAAACTCCACTTAGGGTGCAGTCTTGTAACCATAAACCATATAGGTATAAGGGATAAGAGGCTGCGAAAACAAGCGGTTGTTGTTAAGACCGGATGGGAGGAGCTAGTCTTGTATGGCCGATGTTTCGCCTCCTTGAAGGGCAACAGGGAGATGATAAGGCGGCAGCTCTCCATTAGGGGAGTGTCAAAGCAGACGCAAATGTCATAAGGCTATGTTTTCGCAAGAAAATTTAGGCTTGTCATATTTGTGCAATGATCCTGCCGAGAGGCAATAATACTAACGCGAGGGTAAGGCGAGATCAATGGGTCTTTACACGGCGGTGTACGGACGTCTGCGATTTCGTCGCCGCACGACGGCAATGTCATGGGGCTTTATGTTCGCAAGGATATCTAGACCTGTCATATTATCGCAACTAAAACATCCTATGAGGCAAAAATACTTGGAAAATTATAAGGCAAGATCAATGGGTCTTTACATGCAAGTGTAAAGGCGTCCTGTGATTTTGTCGCGATGAAAAGGTGGCGGGGAAGACCTCTAATTAGGGAGGTCTGACTTGGAAGACCACACAAAAATGATAAGGCAAGGTCAAGGGGCCATTGCATGAAAATGTAAAGCGGACTGCGACCTTGTCGCAACAAAAGAGATAAAACAAAGACTACCGAAATGGTAAGGCGAGACAAGTAGGATTCTTGATTTATAAAGATACCCGCGACCTCGTCGCAACGATACGTTTCAATAACGAGAGGCAAAATACATGATGACAACTAAAATCTTTCATCGAAGATAAATAACGAGAGGCAAGTATGGGAATGGAAAAGATGGAATATTGTTATTCATCTTCGATGAAAAAGTTATACATCAATAATATTAGCCAATTATATTACAAAGAAGAACTACCAAAAGGGGAGTGAAGATTGAATTTAGGGGAACAATCCAAGAAGTACACTATAATAAAGAGATACAGAAATGTCACGAGATATTACAAACGAAAGAAAACAAAAAGAATTATCTCTTTGGTGATTCTTCTCCTTCATCCCGATTCTTGAGTCTATTATTCTCATCGCGAAATTTTCTTCTTCGCTAGCCTCACTATCGAAACGTCCGAGACAGAGATTCTCGGGAACCTTTTCAAGAAGCCGAGGGATATGAATGCGAGAGGGATATTGTGGTCCTTACAAACATACTCCATGGCTCCATTCTGAAAAAAAGCAGACATCATTATTAAAGTTCTCCATTTCTTCGTTAGAAATTGTTTCTTCAACTTGAAATATTTATTCTCGCGAAGGAGAGACTCTTTCTGCGAGCTGTTCTTTTCAGTTTGAGTTCTTCAATTCTCATTTGGAAAATTCTGGCGAGTTGTTCTTTTCAGATTCGAGTTCTCTAATTCTAACTTTTGAAGCCTTTTCTCGGATTCTCGCAAATAAGCAACAACAAGTTAATAATTTACAAGCAATACTACAAAGTAGAAGCGATAAGGTATAATAAATAACCTTCTCTATCGATATCATATCCTTAATCAAGGAAGTATGCTCAGCATGAAGACTAACATCAACACCTAGGTTATTCTGGCATTATCTAAAACTTTCGCAGCCCGAGGCGAATTCATCATCACTATTAATAACAAGAAGAGAGCGAACTTGCTCTTCTTTGCTTAAGTATGGTATTCGATGAAGGAGTTCATCTCGTTCAACTTGCACACAAGAAGAGATTTGTGGGTCGCTAACTTCCCTGTGCACCTCTGTTAGCAATGCGATCGTTCTCATCTATGAGATCACTAATTTTCTTCCTTAAAGTCTTGATTTTCTTCTCGGAATCAAGGTACATTCGTTTAAAGCGATTAGTTAAATTTAAACTAGATCGTGTGTTCGATCTCTAAGAGATGATACTTGGATTGAAGATCCTTTAATGAAAGGAGGTTAATTTTATTTGAGGAACTACTTAGAGATTGATTGAGGTGAAGAAGAAGGACATCATCATTCATAGGCTCGGGAAATGAATGGAGAAGAATGGATTCTTCGGAGAGATTATATACGTCTGCGAGAATAATAGTCGAGGCAAAGAAAAATAAAAGATAACGTGACAAGGATTTGAGAATTGAAAATTACTATACCATAAAGTTCTTGATTTGAATTTTGAAGAGTAGATACTCTATCCTTTTGGGAGTCCGAGATCGGCTACAATTTTTGAATCCTATCGCGAGATAGCGTGGCTTGGCTTCCATCTCTTGGGTCTTCTTGTTCAATTGTAAATTTCTCTTTTCAAGATTGCTGCGTCTTCTCTCGAGATCCGAGGCAACTACAAAAGAAGTTTTCCAACCTATGAAAGAAGATAGAAAAACCGTTAATACATATATATTTAAAAATTTAAAATTAACAGGGAAATATGATTGCATGCATACCAAAGACCCAAGTGCGTTCAAGAAGTCGGGGGACACAATTCTAGAGGCTCCATTGAAAGAATTATTGCCCTCTAGTAAAGTAAAGCATTACACACATTTGCGAGAGTCACGCAAAGGAAGCTAGGGGAGCATCTCCCATTCCTTGGAAAGAATGCGAGAAAATGTTATGACCGGATAACATTAAATGTCCGGTAAAAAGGATGGTTTTAAACACGTGTAAGCGGTCATTCCTAGATTCACGGGCTATCTTTGAAGAAGATTTTTAATAGAAAACGAACTAGTGCGACAGTACAAGAGGCATAAATTCTCACAATATTCTCTTGCACTGAGAGGAGACATAAGGAGGCGAAGATGTAGTATTCGGGTATCGCACAACATATTTTCTTATCATATGAGATTGAGTTATTTCCCCCTAACTCGCGAGAAGAGATTGCAAGATCCATTATTTTCCATAACCCATGAGGCAAGGAATGATATTTCATACATGCTTCTAAAAACTTGAACTTCTCGCCAAAGAATAGAGGCAAGTACGTACTTTTCAAGTCCAAGTATTCTTTCGCTCGTTCCTTCATCAATAAAAATCAAAGACTACTACAACAATGTATTTTTTTCTTAAAGATCGCTCTTCAAGCAATATTCAAGAAAAAAAGAGGCAAGATGTAGGATCAGAATATCGCGACAACAACACTTTGCGAAGACAATGGATAACAACGTTGCGAATGAGTGTGAGAGGTTAAATATGAATGACACCTTTGGATGACGATAGGAGGATATGAAATTTGGCGAAAGTTAAAGAAGTGTCGCAGTATGAATACTTATACGCCTGCGACACTTGTGAGACATTCAAAAAAAGGATAGCTTTAATTTGTCATCCACTATGTATTACCCTATATAAAGGGCTTGAGAGGGGAAATTGTGGGGCAAGTCATTAGGAGGGAGAAAGTTTAAGAGTATTTTAACTTCTAAGTGTAATTCTATTTTCCTGTGTAAACATTTCATTAATTCAATCAATAAATATTCTTGATCTTACATCTTTCAATGGATTAATTAAGCAAAATTGAGTAAGGGGTGTAGTGTGGGATTTCCATGACTCTGAGATCGATCTAGTTTCCTTCCTTTCGTTGTATTCTAGCATTTCCTTCGACTGCCGATCCATTGATATCAATAGCTGGAAGTACATACCACAATAAGAAACCCACGTTTCCCGTCGACGTTCTTTGCTTGATTCGAGTAGAAGCTCGATTCCATCTTCATTCTCATCTCAATAGCGCCCCATACTACCATCACATACTACACTCTCAATCTTTGGTACATCCAAGTTGATTCATGGCAACAACATATAGTCTTCAATTTCACTTCTCGGTCGGTAAACCAATAGTTTCGCCTAACCAATTTCGGAACCCATAGTAACCCAACTTGTTGCTTCTGTTGTAGAGGCCATTGCTATCTTCCCCCGGGTAGCTCTTATTTTAGCCACTTCTTCTCTAATACTAACAGATCGACGCCATGGATTTCCATCTTGCGAAATCAGATGGTTGAAACCCTCTCGAACTCCACCTGCTTCTTTAGGAATGAGAACTTGTATGGTTTTGTACATTCCACTAATAACACGCGGTGAAAATAAAGCATTTCGAAGTCTTTGTAGATTTGCTTCGCGACTGGGAATGGATACTACTACTTCATTCATTATTTCTTGTAAGAGTTTACACGTGCAGTACGCATGTTTAGGATAATGAGAACTAAACCTAACGGAAATACACGGTTGTACTACCATTACGTTAAGAAGGAATTATCCGTTAGATTATCGGTATCGGATATCCGTTTACCGCTATGTCGTATGGTAGCAGTAACGGCCAACGGATTATCGGATTATCGGATTTCGGATAATCGGTATCCATTGATAGCCCTAAGTACGGTGGGTATCCTGGCATGGAGGGACGTAGACCAGTTGGAGTCGACAGCAGAGGTGGGCTTGCATTTGAAGACGTACTTGGGCTTGGTCCAGAACGCCTGTCACCAGACTAGGCCTTGTGACCACGTTTGCTGGAGTGCGGATGAGAACGAGAGATGGTTCTGTTCTTTGGATTAGTAGCAGCAGCTAGCTAGGGCAGTTGGAGCTGGTGTGATAGAATGATGTGCTCGTCTGATTTCTTCAGTGCGGAGTTGAGATCATGCAGCATCAAAAGTAGGCATGGATTGTTGTATAAATGAGGCTACGGTATTGTATTCCTCTGGAAGACCATTCACCAATTGGATTATAAGACGTTTATCATTCATAGGAAAGTCAAGATCATGCAATCGATCGGACAGATATTTGAGCTTGTCACAATAATCATCAACACTAGCACAATCAGAAAATTTAAGATTCACAAACTTACTCTCAAGATATGCAGCACGGCTGCCTTTGTTGTCTTGAAAAAGCGTTTTAAGGTGATCCCAAATCTCCATTGCGGTTTTTCCTTTCTTGAGAATGGTGAGCATTAAATCCTTAGGCATGGTAGCGAAAATCCATTGACGGCAGAGAGCATCCAACTGTTTTTCAGTATCGGCATCAACATCAATAGGTCTTTGCGATCCATCAATTAGGAAGAGTAGTCGATGTGCTTGGAGATGAAGTTCAAATAGAAAAACCCATGACGAATATTCATCTTGTTTGATATCAAGGATAATAGGGATTAGGGTTTTGATGTTTGTGACAGCAAAAGCTTGGTGAAGAGATTTCTTTTCTCCTGCCATTGTGTAAGTGTTTTATTTTATTTTTAGAAGAAGAGGAATCGATGGTTGGCTGATACCATCTTGGATAGAGGATAATATCCTTGGAGAGCTTTGTTCTCCAGGATTTAGCTTTATATCAAAATAATATCTTTTGGGAATTATAATAGTTAAGCCGGAGATAATTCTCCTTATTCTAAATACGGTAAGAAGATAATATTCATTCTATTACTTTCCATTTTCAATTTTGCTACATTTAGCTTAATTTGAGAAATTTCTTTATCTCAACAGGCCAAGAGAGTCTCACTACACATGTCAACCAATTACTTTAGGTTGAATAGATTACTAAAGATAGTTCTCTTATTGTCATACTTCAACATATACTGGTTCATTAGT
Source organism: Papaver armeniacum (assembly GCA_023531295.1). Taxonomy (NCBI): domain Eukaryota; kingdom Viridiplantae; phylum Streptophyta; class Magnoliopsida; order Ranunculales; family Papaveraceae; genus Papaver; species Papaver armeniacum. The sequence continues at coordinate 92,745 of JAJJWW010018624.1, forward strand.
ATCATGGATGAAGAATAAAAATGGAAATTTTCTGACTCATATTATACCTTTTGTGAGTTCTTCCACAAAAATTGGAATACATGTGATTTTATTTGCAACGTATCTTTTGAAACTATCGACTCTTTAATAGTCGAGCCAGTGGATTACATCCCACAAAACATTTCAAATTTGGGGAGAAAAAAATAGCATTCAACTAATTGAAATCGAGTTGGTACAACCAATTGAACAAAATACACGATTCAACTATAGTCAATATCATATTCAAGAGAACAAAATAGCATTAGGACCAAAATTCTTAATCATCGAGATCAACAACCATAATTTAAATTGACCTTTTATATGTTGTGGACTTATCTTAAGACAAAAAAAAAATCAAAACTAGGCATGTTCTAAAAACAAATAAATAAGCCTAGCAAGTATTCAGTGTAAAAACCCTCATGAGTTACCTACCTCAAACTTTGGTTCCTGCTGTATATACACAGAACTGGAACAGCTTTGTCGCGCACAGCCAAAAATCCAAAACTGGGTCAGAACAGGACACAGCAGGAACGGATCGGTAGACTGAGTTGGATCGGCCAGAACCGGGTTCAACCGAACCGGGATGAACCTTTCCTTCTCCTCTTTTCCCGGATCGAAATTGAACAGCATGGGCTTTTCCTTCTCCTCTTTTTACAGAAGATTCCAAGCGACAATCATCACATACATGATCAACCACGACACATACATTACACATATAAATTCTAATCGTTCAATTGATTATGGGATATGGGATTTTCATAGATGTAGCTTGTACGGGACGAAACATGGGATGATGTTGACAAAACAAATGTTAACCAAAGAAAAAATACCAGGAGATAGGGATCATCAACATGATTTTACTTAAAATAAATATAATAATAATAAATACCAAAATAGCATATGGATGTCAGTATATATATATGTACATGGAGACAAGAAATATATCAAACAAACTCTCCGTGGGGGAATGTGACAAAGAGAAAACAAAACACAAGTAGACAATAAAAAAATAAAATAAAGAGAAAGGATTAGGTTTACCTTCTTAACTCGTATGATTAAGAAAAAAATAGAAATACCAAGATCATACTACAATTGAGCTTCCCGAGACGGATCCAGTGATTCCATGAAAAACCAAAAAGAAAAATCTCCAACTTACTGCACTTGATTGAGAAGAAGACGGGAATACGGATCCATCAACAATAGCATTTGATCTAATGATATTTGATAATATTCCAAATTCTTATTCTTTTCAGCGACTGAGCTCGTGCTTCTCATCGGACGATTAAAAGAAGGAAAAAGAAAAACAGAAGTACCAAATCCATATAATAATGGAGGTTCCTGAGATAGTATTAATTGATTTGATCGAACCCAAAAAAAAAAAAAAATCCATTGTATCGGGTTAGAGATCGTGCCTGATAACGTTTTGTAGTAGAATAATAGGGAAAGAGAAAGCGGCAGAGAAAAAGAAGGATTCTATATTGATAAGAATTCTATTGGTTACATGGATATAATACATATATATACACTGAGAGGCAAAACCAAAAGACATCCGTTTTTGGACCGCACATCGATCTATGGGCATGGGCCCTGTAACAGTAGAAGCTTTATTATGAATTTTATAGTTGTCCATAAATATTTTTATTTTATAAAGAAATGGCGATTAATATGAAAGATATAATTTTTTTCCTTACATGTGGTGATACTATTTAAGATTTTGGATTGATTTTAAATTAAAAATGATTTTATGATTATAAAAGATAAAGGATCTATTTGATAGTTTCAGGGAAAAATATGTCTATAAACAGAGCGGAAAAATTAAATAAAAAAATACAAACCAAAATAAAATATAGGACATATAAAAAAATGTGAGAGTAAAATATATCTAATCGCCACATGTAAGCATCACAGGAGGTGATCATAAGATAAGATGGTAAAACGGATACACTGAATAAAGATGTGAAAGGTGATTACACCAAAACCAAGAATATCTATTGCTTCTCCTCATGAAGGACGTGTGTAAGCCCAAGTCAAATCATACTGACGGTCAAGTCTAAAAGAAAGCATTGCATGTAAAGACCCTCAAGCACGTCAACGCTATTAGACTAGTCAAGAGACGACTAAGCCGTTAATGATTCACTTAATTAGAGATGAGCTTTAGTTAATATAAATTAATCTAACAATAATTTAGATACGAAACTAGTATCGTTAGGAGAATGTAAAGACCCTCAAGCACGTCAACGCTATTAGACCAGTCAAGAGACGACTAAGCCGCTAATAATTCGCTTAATTAGATATGAATGTTAGTTAATAGAAATTAATCTAACAATAATTTAGATACGACACTAGTATCGTTAGATAGATCTCAAAAAGTTATGTGGAATGGACTACTCGAACGTATCAATCGGATATCGGATGAAGAAGATATCATTAGTTTTGTATGAAGGACAAAATAGTCTTTTTGTTTTAGACCGACCAGGGCTGCCCATATCTGAATTGTTGTGTGTATCAGTAATTTTGACTTGGTCTTATCGACACAAATTCCAGAAGATATTCATTTTCCTTTTTTTTTTTCTTCTTCTCTTTCCTTCTTCTCCTGTTTTTCTTCTTCTTTTCTGGCGATTCAAAGAGGAAATCTCTATTGAGAAAACCATACAGAAAATTAGTGAAACCAATCAATCGAGTGTGGTTTTGATGATTTCATAGTTTTGGTTGGGTTGGAATCCTCAATTGAGTTAAAGAGAAGTATTTCTGTGAAAGTTAGGGTTTGTTGTATGTATATGTGTTTATGGGTGAAAACTATTTCTGCCGGTTTTGGTAACTTGGGGTGTGTGGATGAGAAATGAGTTTAAACCTTAAACAAATGCACTACACTGGGAGTGCTTGTAGATTCGAGAAATCAATGCGTACCAAATCCGGCCTAAACCAAGAAATGGCCGTTCCGGACTTGTTTCGGTCACAAAGTGAAAAGATGGGGTTGATATTAGGGAGTGAAGCGAAGAAGGTGTTGAGATTGTGAAGGTGTTGGCTATGTATGACTTGGAGAAAGTGAGGCGGCTTGCAGGATGTAAGCTATCAGTTCCGGTGTTTGAATACGATGGTATCAACACTTGCCTCTGTTTTCTGGACTTGTTCTTGTTGTTTTGGAAATAGGGAGGAGAACCTATTTATACAAGTCATTTGAGCCATATTCACGTCTCTCGTGGGAAGTGGAGGAAGTGGAGTGATAGAGTAGTGGAGTTGTGTGTTGGTGTTACACGACCAGTCTTGTCCACTTCTCCGGTCATCTCTAACCGTCCATGACTTCCTGACATGTTCTTGTGATGGCGTGTTGCACGCTACACGCTGTAAACCGCCAGACCAATACCCAAAGTATGTATCCCTCGGTTGTGACATGATTGATGTCTCGAGTGTGTGTATCGTAGGACCTTTGAAAGTAGCATGTAATGCTAGATTAAATAACTAAGTTATTTAGGAAGTCGATACTTGTGAAGTATCGTGTGTATTCTATCCCAGTCTTGCATCATGATGTGGTAGAGTGACGGGTGGTGATTATCATGACGCCTCACGACCAATTAACTCCCGACTGGAGGTTGTATTACCATACTGGGGTGAATTTGGATGGACGAGATGACCTTTGAGACACTCGCAAATCTGCATGCCCGTTGATGAAATTAGGGTTTTTGAAGAGGTGCGCAAGCATCACCCTTGACTTGGTCGAATCAAGCTTGGGATACAATTTTGACAGGGCCGATCGTGCATGTGTGTAGACGACATGACGGTGTAGGCGCCCATATCTCATTGTCTCGTGAAAGTGTGATCTGGGCCACTCAATTTGTCGTGAAGTTGAGTGGTGAGATCAATTTACCTTGTAAAAACACGGTGCCACAAAAGCCGCGCATCATGCCCACTTCGGGTGCGCATTTCAAGACGACCAAGCTTGGTCGGTCTAGTTCGATTAATCAGTATACGACGGCGAGGGTATACACGTCCATATCTCAATATCCCATGGAACGCGTGATCTAAGCCACTCAATTTGTCCGGCAAAGTTGAGTGGTCGAGATAGTTGTAATCGGGAGGTGCGACCATGCCTAGTTCGGGCGTGCGAATCGAGGCAACCAGGCATGATATGCCTTGGACGATCGGGTGTGGAGATAGATGGTCCCACGGTGGTCATGTTGATGCGCACCAGACCTGCTTAGTCTAATCCTGAACCCTTCATTCGTGTGAGGAGAAGATGGACGCTCGTGATTGTTCAAACCCTAATTGGAGTTTCACCGTAGGTGTCGTCATGCCCCTGTTTGGGCGCATAACCGAATGACCAATTATAGTTGGTCACGACCGTCGGTCATGATGTGGCGGGCCCCGATGTTTGTGTTGACATGTTACAGGCTCTTTGAATCTACATCTACACACCCTCCATCTATACTGCGAAGATGGATGGTTGAAGCTGTTTTGCGATACATGTAATGTCGCAAAGCCCCTAACTTTAGGGTTTTTCTTCCATACTGCTCTGGGTTGGACGGTTTGGCAAGATATGCCACCCTTTTTGGGAGACCGACCATGCGGGGCCCGCGTTGGGTTGGTGGTGAACATTCCAATACCTTCTTGGGGTCATGGATTTAATCTAAGCCATCCAATCATCTTTGGTGAAGTTGGATGGTCGTGATCGTTTCGAGACCGGTATGGTCGATTCGGAGTTCAAATATGCTCAATCGGGCTAGTATAATACACCGAGAGTTGTAGCCTTGTATGGGTATTTCGTACATGTTTTATTATTAATGCTTGGAAATTCGTGTTGCTCTGCTTTGAGAACAACACTCGAATCGTCATCTTGCACCGGTAATGAGTACAGGAAATACAAGGCTAATGATGTAAATTCGCAGGGTATATGGGATTGTTGCCACATGCTCCAACCTGGATGAATTTTGTGTATTTAATTCACAGAATACTGGGATTGTTGCCACATGCTCTATTCTAGGTGAATTAGTAAAGTGAAAAAGTATTCATCACTTATCAATGGCTTTATCTTTTGCAAGATGTTAGCGTATAATTTTGGCCTTTACAATTTTTCAGCCTTAAATGAAAATCCACCATCAACATTAAGTCCCTCGCCTGGGGCGCATAATAGTTGCGCTATTGTGGGTAGGCATGAGATGGTGACATACTTATGTGAAGAAGATAGGATAAAGGAAATTTACAGGAGGAATTCTAGCAAACCGCTGCGATTGTCCATGTTGGCCAGATTGTGCAAGCGCGGAATCCTTTGGTGGGACCGGTTTCCTTCCTTGCGTGTTTGAATCAAAATAGGAATCCTTGTTATATTGGGATTCTTCCAAATTTTGTCTATAAAAGGATCGACCCCTTTTCTTTTCTTTTTTCTTCACACCCTTTTTTTTTTTTTTTTTTTTTTAGCAGCTCTCGTAAGTGATCTCCACTGCGCTATGAATGCACGGATCTTGCACGTCGTCGGAAATCCGTCCGTCACTTGACAAGGTAAGCGTTTTTTTTTTTTTTAAGGTAAAACCCTAGTTTGCTAGGTAAACGCATTTTGCAAGATGTGTATTATGCTTAGTTCTTCCACCGAGGTTGATACGCCAATATTTTCTAGAATTGCTTAGCAAAACAACCCGTGAATCCATGAATTCGTTGCATCCAAAACCTAGCTTCTTAGGTTGTAGCTTGGAAAGGAAATTCGTCTTGAATTTCGTGAACATCATTCCCATGAATATAAGAAAACCGTGTTATGTGAATAAGTGTGGTCCCGTCATTCATGCTCGATTGATCGTGGGTCCCATACCGTGTATGCAATGTCGCTTTTATACCAGCCTTGTGTCCTTGAACAACACCGAACTTGAAACTTAAGCAATACCGGACTTGTGACTTGATCAATACCAGACTTGAAGCTTGAACAATACCAGGACTTGAAACTTGAATATCTAGGACTTGTGACTTGATCAATACCAGACTTGAAGCTTGAACAATACCGGATTTGTGACTTGATCAATACCGGTGTTTGGACCCAATCCCGGCCTTGTGTATTCCAACGTGAATGCATTTCACGCACGCATCGCGTTTTTTTGTTTTTTTTTTATATAAGTATTGACTCCTGTCTTTTATTGTAGAATGGAGAAAAGAACTCCTGTTAATATGTCTTCTGGAGATAATGCTGGTGCCAAGTCGGGAAGTGTTGTGACTTCAAAGATATGCCGAACATTCTTGATGAGTTGTTCACCTTGTCTTTTCCAAACATTAGGAAACATCTCTCTCACGGGATAGATCCGCTTTAGATTCGGAAAATATGGAAGTGGTCCATCTTCTTCTTCGGCACTTGTGATGAGGTTCTGTCTTCGAAGAAATAAATATCCTCCTTCTCCTATCGACTTCAAGATTTGTCATACTCCACTGGGTTCTTATGAAGGGTGGATGAGACGCATGTTGAATAATAAGGATGTTATAGCTAATTTAACCAATGCGCAAATCCTTAATGCAGTTATGGCATCTGCTACTCTTGAAATTAAGAAAGATACTGCAGGCTTGATTACTTTCATTTCTCGGTGGCGCCCTTCTACTCATACAAACTATATCTAGATGGGGAGAGATGACTATTACTCAGGAAGCATAGCTGCATTGATGAACACGCCTATCATTGGGAGTTTTATTATGAGCTTTTCGATGCGGAACAACGTGATTATGACGCTATACTCAAAAGGTGGTGAGTTCGACGATCTGGACAAGGAGGAGAAAAAAGATACAAGATGCTTTTACACTGGTGGGTATCGGAGTGGTCTCTGTAGACCCGAAGCCGGATCAGGAGTTGGAAAACGAGCTCAGCGTGATTGCATTCTGTCTTTGTGGCTATCCAAAGATATATATACCTGACAGTTACAGAAAAAAACCATAAAGGGTGTCTTTGGGTTAAGATTGCTATAAAGCTAGCAAAAGGTGAAGTTCTTTGACCGTGTGTCAATCCGTCAAAAATAATTTCACTTTCTTACGCACTAAATTTAAATGAAGCACAAGGTAAGGAAGAGTTCGTATCCACAGAGAGGCAATTGTTGTTAAGTAAATTTCAGTTTCTAAGGTAACCCAAAGTATGTTTGTCGTATTTAAGAATTAAAAGTAATTGAAAGCAAAGTAAATAATTTGAGAAATCAATAAGGAGAGAATATTGGTCAAGGGATAGTATCATTCACAAACATGTATTTTCATCAATGATTAGAATTGGTATTTAATCTCGTATTTATTAAAAGTCCTAGGATATCTTGATCGCAAGTATAACCCGTTAATTCCTGTTTTCATCACAACCACATTAAAAGATGCATATGTGAATTCTTCGTCGAAAGCAACCTAAAGTGTAAAAGCACAATTAAGTTTAACTCCCTAAGAGCATTAAGTTTTATGGAATAAGACTCATCAATGCAAACGAATGTGTAAAAGCACTAGACGTTTTAACAAAGGTTATGATTCACTTGTGACTAATAGGATGTATCACTACAAGCACTAACCACAATTATGCTACTTAGAATCAGGGATAAACAACTTTTTCGTATTGAAAACCCTAATATAGCTCTAGAGATGAACACAAATCGGATGGATTCCGGACTCAACCTAACAAGTTTTCAAATCTTATAACACTATTAATTGTGAATCACAAACAATAATTACTGAGACAAAACTAATTCATTGAATCAAACGCATGTTGAGAAATCAACTTTTATCCCATAACCAATAATAAGTTTAGCTACTCATAGCTATGGAGTTCATCATCATCAATATTCAATAATAAACAAGGAAGAAGAAGAACACAACCAAACCCTAGAAGCGTAAACAAACGGCTCTCCAAAATTCCCAAGAAAAAGATATATCATGTGTTGTAGAGAACCTCCCTTTTATAGCTTTTCTCCAACTTCTAAAATTAGGTCTAGTCTCCAAAGTCCATTAGGTGAGAGTCCACCAAGCCCACAAGAGTGAGAAACCCGTGTAGAAAATACGCCCCGAAAACGGTCGCAGGAAAACAGCTCCGGTGATCGGCAAAGTCCGCCCGGTCACCGGGTCAACGGGTCGGATCGGCGGGTCAACGGGTCGGAACGAACCGAGTCAGGATCGGGTCAAACCGGGTTGCTGAGTCAAACCGGGTCTGTCAGGGCTAGTCACCTTGGCCTAGGCTAGTTCTGAGTTTAGACTGGTCTAGTTGCCTTGGACAGACTTGTAGCACAATTGCACAGGCTGAACTCTGTGGTGCATCATCCTAGTGCATCATAGCTACCTACCCAGCCATAATGGACTCATATCAATTCCACCAACATTCTGCAGCAACTACAGCTCAACTGAGCCAATCTTGCTGTTGCAACATCAGTTCAACTTCAATCCCAGGCCAGCACCAGCAACCTCCAGCTACACAACTCCACCTGCAATATTGCCTCAGGCCAGGCCAATTCCTGCTCTACAACTATACTCTGCTGTCTCATAACACCTCAGCTACAAAGCCAAACCTGCAGAAGCTAGAAGCAACACCACTCAGCCATCTACCCAAGCCACCAGATTCAAATCACAAGCCCAATTGCACCTGCACTTCACTAAAGCTTATTGCCACCTCCATATATCTATCCGCAACTCCATCTCACTACAAGCGATTGCGGCACCTAGCCCGTATTCCCATCACTTCCATTCTTGCTTCTCAACTTCATGACCCTGCATTTGAGCCATTCCTCAACAACAAAATCTCAGTGCACTTCCGGCCCATGAGGGCTGTATCTCACTTCATTTGTAACCTCTCCAGTGCCACGCTCGAATTGCGCCTCCAAATATCACCCCGACTCCTTGCCTTGTCACAATTGCCTGACTTCTTGCAATGACTCCCGCAACTTGAGTTCTAAGTGTCGCACCAAATTTCACCAAAACCATCTAAGTTGCAATCCCGCAACTCCCATCTCAACACCATCCGTAGAATCCGGCCAGCAAAGAACCACCTCATATCCGGGCTTCTAACTCAAGTCCCAGGCCTCCAATTATTTGCACACAGCTATCCTGTAAATCATCCTGCCCTCACTAGTACCATCTCAAGCCTCAGTTTAGGCCACCATTGCCTTTCCTTCCCTTCACTTCCATGACCACCTCCACTGAGTCTTGCTATTGCACCTGCAGTTCCACCCCAGAGTCACACTTTCACTCCTGCCAAGCCATTCACATTGCCCTGTATCCTCCCAACTCACTGCATTTCCCTTGTCACAGCACAGTCCCATCAACACCTTCTTGCATCACCTGAGCTGCAACTTCAGAGCAGCACCAGCCCTGTTATTGGCAATGACCCCATCATCGAAAGTCTCACTACCGGAAGAACCTTTCGCCTAGCCTCATCCAACTTCTCTACCATTTCCTTAACATCAACAAAGTATGAACTCAACCCAATACGGTATGGAGTTCAAACAACCATCCTCTGCAATTCAACCAAAGATCGTTTCTTTGAGCTCAAACAATCAACACAAGCAGCTCCAAGATACACAAAGACCAATTACTATCCATACCAAGACCATCTTGCTACCAGATTTAAGTTTAAACCCCAATTTCATTTCCCAATCCCAAATTTCGCAATACAAATCACCATGACCCAAAATTCCATCATTCGGACAACCGGCAAATTTAACTCAAAATACACAAGAACCCTTTCTCCTTCAACGACCAATGAGAGCTAACCCTAAATCAAACAACCACGAACCCATCTCTTCTTAAAATGAATCCATTTCTTCCACTTGTGCTCAATTAATCGGGCGATACATCAACAACTTCATGACTTTCCCCAACGCCTTTAACACCACCTCAATCACCGGAATCTCAACCCCAAAACCATCATCGATTCCTCACGGATTAGCGAACATGGTCGCTTTTCTTTTCTCACAGATCAAAGCAGATCTTCTTTAACCGATTTCCCCATCGATCTCCTCCATTTCTCGGCCGCAACGTTTCTTCCTCTCACAGTGCGAGATAATGATTGAGAAGTTAATGAAATCGAAAGTTGATTTCGATCTATGGTGTAGGAAAGGGAATGGCTAATCCCACTCAAATGAAAGCAGATAAGGGGTTACCCAATTACAACTCTAGGCACCCAGCTGTTCCCGTTAAGGGCTAACCAGCTCAAACATGGCCTGTCGGTTTCATGAATCCGACAAGCTTATTCAGGTTTCGCTCTCGTAACTTTATCGTGACGCAGTCGGATTGACTTCACGCTTTCGCCGTTAGCTTCATATTTAGTTCTCGCTCCCAATGAACATTTTCTCCTTCTTTTGCTCCCATAGACTCCATTGCACCTATAAACTCAAAAGCACGCGTAAAGTACATAATTCACAAGAAAAAAAGCAAAGAAAGCATAAACTCTATATAGTAAATACGGTGTATTCTACACCTATCATTCTTCCCTTACGTGCCTTGTTCCTTGGATCGCTGTATTCTCATCTGGACGCCTTAGCAATGGATATGCATGTTTCCAACGGGTACAAGAAGGTGGAGTCGTATGTCCACTTCGCTTTTCTTCAGGAATTCTTGTGGGAACATTTAAAAAGTTATGCTCCTGTTCCTGCAACTTCGCTCAGCAATTTGTATGGTGGCTCGAGAATACTCCGTTGGCAGAGGAGGCATCCCAGAACCGGTGCGAAACTCGTGGATATCTTTGATAATGTGTCTTCTGTAAATTTCCGCCTATGGGTGCCGGTCCACTCTTCTATTGCTCAGCCGAAGACTTTTGCTATTGCTTCTTACGGCCCTGATGTTGCGTTGAATACCGATGCCAACACTATAAAATTTGGAGAACTTATTTATCTACACAGCTGCATTCCGGGATATATCCCGTCTCTATTCAACGAAGCTCTTACTGTGACTCCGTACAACATTGACAGGGGGTGTTCCATTTATCCGTCCGTCGGAGGCTCCGAAAGAACTCCTCCCGGGCATCTTTGATGCTGACGTGTTCTTGGCATCGCAGAGTCTTCCCTTCTGACCTATTGGGAGAAACCCAGTGGTAACAAGAAAAGTATAAGGAATTTTGGAGGAAACAACTGTTGGCTTTCCAAGAATTCTCGGAGGATGTTGTGACAGATTCCCGTGGTGAGCCATCTTTGACATCCCGAAGAAGCATTTCAGGTTGAAGCCACCCGGCCAAACGGACCAGAGGCTGATGATTGCAGTCCCTAGCAGGAGAAAGATCAAGAGGCGGGCATGTGATTCGGTGATCCTCAATTTTTCCAATATGCGAGGTATTTAAATCTCTTCTGTCGATTCTTTCATTTCTCGAGTAAATTCTTCTAAGAGTGATCTTTGCTTGAAATCGGGAATTCCAAAGAGAATGTTTTCACAAGGTTGGCGCGCATTCGAACGAGAAGTCCGGTAACATTGGCCTTCATGTTGAGAAGTCGCGACACTAATTGTTATGCCGAGAAGTCTGGTGAAACCGCTCCTTTTCCAGATAATGACAGAGATGATGCAAGTTCGGCTGGACAAGGTGCCTCCTTAAGTGATCTCGTTGATGGGGCCATAATGGAAATTAGCACCCAGAGTGAAGTAGACATCGGGAGGAATGTAAAAGAGGCAACATTCGCTATTGTTGAGGTGGCTCCCCTTGAAGAACATTCCGAGCAGGTTCCAATCAATAAAGCTGTCGTAGTGACTACAACTGACAAGGCTCCTGTGATTGGTGAAGTATTGGTAGTGTAGCCTGGAGCTTTGTTCGATCCTCCCTTAATTGTCCCTTATCTAGGTCATGTGTTGGTTGGAGGATTCAGTGTGCCAGCTCAGTTCGAAAGGTTGTACACGGCGATATGGGAGAAGCAAGGCCACATTGCTACCACTACGAAGCTCAAAAGTCGTCTTGCATTAGTCAACCGCGTTCAGGAAGCTTTATTTTCTATCCATGGGATGAGCGTCACGACTGGTCGAACAGTTTCTGAAGAGATGATTGAAGACTGGAAGTGCCATCGAGATTTGTTTGTGCAGTATGACTTCAATGCTCCTTGGTTCTTCAAAGGGTTCTAGGAGATTCAGGAGCTCCAGAAATTACAAGATGAAGTCCCTTCTGCAGATTGTGTTACTCGCCAGGAAGAAGAGGTAGAAAAGTTGTCTAAGGAGTTGAAGTCAAGGGTTGTACTTCAAAGGATGAAAGTCGCTCTTGCCCAGAAGGACGAGTTGCTGCTGAAGGACTTTCCTTGAAGTATTCGTGCCATATACTTGTCTCTTCTTTTAGATGTTTTTCTTCTTGAGTGATAGTGAGGATTTCCTTTCATAATTAGACTTAGGTTTTGAATTAATAGGTAATTGAATTGGTTTATTTTGAGATAGTTTTGTGAATAACTTTTCTGAAAGAGGTTATTTTAAATGGAATTCGCATCTTGGTCATGAATGATTGCACATATCATATGAAATTGCAAATATCGCATAAAAGGGAAGTATGAATGGAAACAAACATGGTGTTTGATCATTGAGCCTCTTTTCTCCATGGGATACCAAGTCCCAGTGAATTCTAAAACTATCTTTCTTGTAAAATTGTTGAATAGAACTTACTTGCTTTTGAAGCCTCACTTGTATCAAACCGAAGTAGCCTCTCTAAGGAAATCGTCGCATTAATCTCCCGGATAGGAAAGTTATTCCTCGAATTAAGCTTCTTATGAACAATGCGTTTCAAAGCGTTGCATTCACCGGGTAGGGTGGTGAAGGAACCGGTGGAAATGACAATACCTCGGGTCAATTACTTCTTGATCAGTTTGTGGACGCTATACAGGAGGTAGCTCCATCTCTCTGTTTCGTAACCACGCCTCTAGCAACTCCAAAATCTTTTCCATTGGGAACGGAAAGTGTAGGTAATTCGAGTCTAGCTCTTCCTGCGTTCGTGGGCGTTGTGGTGTCTCTACATGGTTTCGATGTGGAGTACATTTCGGAGATGAAGTTGGAAGACTTGTGAGTGCCATCATATCCGCGGATCGCTTGCCCTGGTGACAGGGTGCGGAAGGTATCGTAATATCACTGCTGAGTGATCGAATTGAATGCTCCCATCCTTTATACTCATGTGTTCCTTGATTGATCTCGCCTTCCTCAAGCATTTCTTCACTTAGTCGAAAGGTCGATGCGGATTGAACAGTCTTCCGGGCTTTGACAAGGATCTTGTGATATAAATCTTCTAGCAGGGATCCATAAGTTGCAGCTCCCTTTATTTATCCGGCAGACGTTGTGGTACCCAGGACAAGTCTTTTCCTCTCGTGGAGTTGCCTCGAGTCTTCGTTGTCGGCTGGACCATGTTGTTCATCTCTCTTGAGTCCCCCTCGGGATTACGCGCTCTTTCGCATCTCTCTGGTAAAGGTGTGACTCCCGACTAAGGATCCAGCGTTTCTTGCACTTGTCTGAGCGGATGCCCGCCGACCCTTCTTGTAATTGTCTTGTTATATCATTGATAGGCGGAATGTTTCGCTCTGTCTTCTAAGCGATACTGGCTTGATTTTCCAAGACATCCTCCAAACATTCTAGCTACACTTCCCATGATATCTGAACCACCTGTGGTTTCCGTGTAAGGATACATCGCGAGATGAAAACCGAAAAATTGAGAATTCGATTTTTTTTGTTTTTTTGCAACCGAGAGATCAACCTCCCACTGTGGTCGTCAATTGTTTATGGGTGAAAACTATTTCTGCCGGTTTTGGTAATTTGGGGTGTGTGGATGAGAAATGAGTTTAAACCTTAAACAAATGCACTACACGGGAGTGCTAGTAGATTCGAGAAATCAATCTGTGCAAATCCGGCCTAAATCAAGAAATGGTCGTTCCAGACTTGTTTCAGTCACAAAGTGAAGGATATGGGGTTGATCTTAAGGAGGGAAGCGAAGAAGGTGTTGAGATTGTGAAGGTGTTGGCTATGTATGACTTGTATCAGAAAGCTGAACTGGCTTGCATGATGTAAGCTATCAGTTCCGGTGTTTGAATACGATGGTATCAACACTTGCCTGTGTTGTCTGGAATTGTTCTTGTTGTTTTGGAAATAGGGAGGAGAACCTATTTATACAAGTCATTTGAGCCTTATTCACGTCTCTCGTGGAAAGTGGAGGAAGTGGAGTGATGGAGTAGTGGAGTTGTGTGTTGGTGTTACACGACCAGTCTTGTCCACTTCTCCTGTCATCTCTAACCGTTCATGACTTCGACACGTTCTTGTGATGGCACGTTGCACGCCGATGCCGCCGTAAACCATGAGACCAATACCCCGAGTATATATCCCCAAGTTTGTGACATGATTGATGTCTCGAGTGTGTGGATCGTGGGACCCATTTGAAAGTAGCATGTAATGCTAGATTAAATAACTAAGTTATTTAGGAAGTCGATACTTATGAAGTATCGTGTGTATTCTATGTGTGCTTGCATCATGATGTGGTAGAGTGACGGGTGGTGATTACCATGACGCCTCATCGACCAATTAACTCCCGACCGTGGTTGTATTACCAAGCCGGTGAATTTGGATGGACGAGATGACCTTTGAGACACAAATCTGCGATCGATTGATGAAATTAGGGTTTTGAAGAGGTGCGCAAGCATCACCCTTGACTTGGTCGAATCCAAGCTTGGGATACAATTTTTGACAGGCGATCATGCATGTGTGTAAACGACATGACGGTGTAGGCTCCCATATCTCATTGTCTCACGAAAGTGTGATCAGGACACTCAATTTGTCCGTGAAGTTGAGTGGTCGAGATCAATTTGTGAAACACGGGTGCCGCAAAAGCCCAGCGCATCATGCCCACTTCGGGCGCGCGTTTCAAGATGACCAAGCTTGGTCGGTCTTGTTCGATTAGTCCAGTATACAAAGCGAGCTGGTATACACGTCCATATCTCAATATCCCATGGAAACGTGATCTAAGCCACTCAATTTTTCCGGCAAAGTTGAGTGGTCGAGATTAGTTTGTAATCGGGAGGTGCGACCATGCCTAGTTCGGGCGTGCGAATCGAGGCTACCAGGCATGATATGCCTTGGCCGATCGGGTGTGGAGATAGATGGGCCCATGATGGTCATGTTGATGCGCACCGGACCTTTTTAGTCTAATCCTGAACCCTTCATTCGTGCAGGAGAAGATGGACGCTCGTGATTGTTCAAACCCTAATTGGAGTTTCACCGGCCGTGCGTCATGCCTTGTTTGGGCACGCGAACCGGAATGACCAATTATAATTGGTCATGACCGATCGGTCATGTATGTAGACGGACCCACGGTGTTTGTGTTGACATGTTCTGGGATCTTTGATTCTACATCTACACCCTCCATCTATGCCTGCGAAGATGGATGGTTGAGACTGTTTTGCGATACATGTAATGTGCCGCAAACCCTAACTTTAGGGTTTTTCGTCCATACTGCTCTGGGTTGGACGGTTTGGCAAGATATTCCACACTTTTGGGGAGACCGACCATGCGGGGCCCGCGTTGGGTTGGTGGTGAACATTCCAATACCTGCTTGGGGTCATGGATTTAATCTAAGCCATCCAATCATCTGGTGAAGTTGGATGGTCGTGATCGTTTCGAGGCCGGTATGGTCGAGTTCGAGTTCAAATATGCTCAATCGGTTTAGTATAATACATCGAGAGTTATAGCATGTATGGGTATTTCGTACATGTTTTATTATTAATGCTTGGAGATTCGTGTTGCTCTGTGAGAACAACACTCGATCGTCATCTTGCACCGTAATGAGTACGGGAAATACAAGGCTAGTCATGCATTAATTAATAATGCTGTAAATTCACTTGGGTATATGGGATTGTTGCCACATGCTCCAACCTGGATGAATTTTGTGTATTTAATTCATGAATACTTTTGGGATTGTTGCCACATGCTCTATTCTAGGTGAATTAGTAAAGTGAAGAAGTATTCATCACTTATAAATGGCTTTATCTTTTGCAAGATGTTAGCGTATAATTTTGGCCTTTACAATTTCAGCCTTAAATGAAAATCCACCATCAACAATATGATATTACAGTTATGCAGATGCAGGTAATGGATCAGTACAATGAATGGATGAAGGTATTACCTGAGATTAGATTGTAATGCAGATGTAAGTTAAAATGGTGGAATTGCGTGGAATGAGATGTATTAGGTGAAGGTACAGGTCTTGTAGTGTGGATAGAGTAATGGAATAGATAGATGTTACATGAGTGAGCCATGAATGAGCAATGGTGGTAGTATTATCGGTGTTGGGTTGTTGTCTGGAATTGGTTGAAGTGATAATGATGTTGATGTTGGGATTCAAGTTGAGTGTGCAGATTTGCCTGAGTTGGTAGTATTGTTGTTCAAGAAGAACTGAAGAGACATTTTAATTAGTTGAAAAAGTAACATAGTGATGGAAGAGGAATGGTGAACTGAGTATAAACTGCAAGTATAGCTAATGGTTTTGCACTACAGTTGTAGTTAACTGAAATGGTTGGGATTTGAAATACGGGTTGAGTAGAATGAGTTGGTTGATGTTATAGAAAGAAACTGAATGTGAAAAGAGTAGAGAATGGATGTGTGTGTGTGTGTGTTCTGTAAATGAGTTGCAGTTAGTAGATTGAACTATAAGGTTTCTGATCCAGCAAAAGAAGATTATGTGATTGAGGTTTTGGAATAAGGGTTAGATGAGTGTGTGGAGTTGAATCTCTCATGTGGAGCTTAGAGCTGCAATTGCAAGTAATCTGAGCTTATTGTTGTGAATAGTTTTGAAGTTTGTATGAATTAAATGTATGTTTGAAATGATACAGATATCAAGTTGTATAATCTAGTAAAATTGAAGTAATGAAGAAGAAGTTAGTATTATAGAGTTAAGAGTTTTAATGTGTTGCACCATGATTGTGCATTAGTATTCTTTGGCCTGAACAATGGTTCTGGACTATGCAAGGCTTTATCCTTGAGCCTTGTTGTTTCAGTCAAATGTCTGACTGATATTCTTTCCTGACATAGTTAATCTAACTGAGTTGAGTTAACCCTGTTAACCTGAGTCGAATCAGTTTGACTCATTGACCATTGACTTGACCGGACTTTGACCTGGACTTAGAGGTTGACTTTTAATTTACCACATTGACCGTTAGTTGACTCATATGGACTGGACCTTAGTTTAACGGCCCGGTTTGTTGGGCTTGGACTTAGAGTCAGTTTTCCCATTGAACATGAATAAGATCCTCATGGTCCGAGTTGACTTTTGGTTCCTTCTACAAAGTTGTAGATATTCATAAGACTTATTTATTTGATTATTATAGAACCAACCCAATTGAATTAGTAGACCGTAGATATGCTAAAGATAGATAATGAAAAGGTTTAGAACCATAAATGGGGTTAGAACCATTTGATAGTTCCCTTCGTTTATTATAATTGTAACTTGTATGAAATTATGTTATGAGCCTTGTGTGAGCCTTTTGCTAGATTCTTAGAAATCTTGTGTGATTAACAGTTAGTCTTTATTAAAAAATATCTATTTAAAGGATGAACCAGTGGATCGTGGATCTCGAGATAGGTGTGGCTTGTCATCAAAAGAGGTGAGAATTTACATTAACTCTTTTGTAACGATTAATGTTTTCTTTTACAAAGATTTATGTTTATCAAACTCATGCATTGTCTTATTGTGCATTTCATGCATTTTAATTTTGAGTTTCGAAAATTCTGTTGATTCTCTTAATGTTTCCATGGTTTTGGAAAGGACCTGTAATGTTTTGCTTGCCTTTATGAATTGTTATGGGAAATAAGAATGTCTACCTGTGGTATATAGGATATGCTCTTTCACATTTATACCTACTTACTTTCGAGCTTTTATGCATTATGGCTGGGGCGATACACCGCAATATTATCCTATTAGGTGTGGGATGAGCATCAATATTATACCTCTGTTTGAAAGTATACATGATTGTTTATTTCAGTGACTTGGTCGCTTTTTAATGTTTGGGAAAACATGTATTGTTTTCCAAATCTTGCAAATGTTTTACTTGAAAGTTGATGTTATTTCTACTGGGCACCCCTTTTAGGGATGATGTGCTCACTCAATTCCCACTTTTAGTTTCAGAGATGGATTAAGATGCGCACGTGGCGTTGAAAGCTTCAAAGAGTTGGTTACGCTAGTTAGTTAGCTCCCGCTATGTTTATTTTGTGTTTATATTCAATTTGTAAATCAACTCACTATTGAATATGTATCATTTGAGAGGAGTTCTTATATTTATTTCAGAAAGGGTTTTAGATTCTGTTAATCTTTGTTTAGAACTTCTTTCTTATTGTTTAAAAAGTTGTTTAGATCCTTGGTGCCTCATTTTATAATTAATCTTTCGGATTAGTCACCGCTAGCTTTGGGGACGCTACAAACTTGGTATCAGAGATCATTATTAGATCTTACATGGGTGAGAGCAGGAATAGCCAGTGCCAGGGTTGTGAGATAAATCTTAGTTCACTAAAAACAATCAATAACTAAAATATTTTTTTGAATTTATTGATTGATTTGTTCAACATATTGATTGCTTGCTTCTTGTTTTGTGTGTATATAAATTATGAAGTAAAAATTGCAGGTTGAAACCAAATATAATGTAAGTTAGAAATTTCAGTTGAGAATTAGAGATTAGTTATGTTTAATTATTTAACACATAGATAATCCAGCATTGGGGAATACTGAGGTTTGTAATTTTGGTGTGTTTGTGTTGTCTTTGTTCGTAGGAAACCATTGTCGGGTCTTGCTAACCTGGTGTTGATGGTGGATTTTCGTTCAAGGTTAAATTTGTAAAAAACCAGAAAAAATCATGCGCTGACATCTTGTAAAAGATAAAGCCATTTATAAGTGTTGGATACCCCCTCACTTAATTCACCAAGAATGGAGCATGTAGCAACAATCCCATTACGTGAATACATGAAATTCCTCCGAGTTGGAGCATGTAGCAACAATCCCTTCACGTGAATTTCATATCAGCCTTGTATTTCCAAAGTATTCATTATCGGTGTGGCATGACGACCGAGTGTTACTCTTCTGAGTAACACGAACCTCCAAGCACTATAATGAAACCATGTACGAAATACCCATACAGTGACTCTCGGTGTGTTATACTAGCCCGATTGAGCCCCTCTCGGTGTGTTATACTAGCCCGATTGAGCATCCGGACTGACCGTATCGATCCCGGATATGATTCGATCGCAGATCATCCAACTCCATAAGCATGATTGGATGACCCCGGATCAATTCCATCACCCCAAGCGGTATGGAATACCCACTTGGCTGACCCGCATGGCCGGTCATTGGCCTAGCTTGCCAAGAAACCGTTCATACCAAGCATTATGGACGGAAAACCCTAAATTAGGGTTTGCGGCATATTACATGTGTCGCAAAACAGTCTCAACCATCCATCTTCGCGGTATAGATGGAGGGTGTAGATGTAGACTCAAAGGGCCCGG
Source organism: Papaver armeniacum (assembly GCA_023531295.1). Classification (NCBI taxonomy): domain Eukaryota; kingdom Viridiplantae; phylum Streptophyta; class Magnoliopsida; order Ranunculales; family Papaveraceae; genus Papaver; species Papaver armeniacum. The sequence continues at coordinate 112,164 of JAJJWW010018624.1, forward strand.
GAGCATGTCAACACGATCACCATGGGCCCGCCTACACACTTGACCAATCGGTCAAAACCAACCATAGTTGGTCGTGACAAAATTGTCACCCAAACAAGAGATGGAGCACGGCTTTGAAAGCCAAAATTAGGGTTTCAAGCCATCACGCGCGTCCATCTTCTCCGGCACGAATGGAGGGTCACAGATTAGATTAAGCGGGGCGGTCATACCAAAGCATGACCACCATGGGCCCATCTACCTCCTCATGTGTTCGGTTAAGGCATATCATGCGGGTTAATCCAAAATGTGCGTCCAAACTAGCATGGCCACGCCTCCCAAACCACAACCGATCTCGACCACTCAACTTCGCCGGACGATTTGGATGGCTCGGATCACGTTTTCATGGGATAATCAGTATAGGTGTGAACACCATCCTACCACCCACACGCTGGTATGATCGACCAAGACCGACCAAGATGGGTCGTCTTGAAACGCGTGCCCGAACTAGGGATGTCACGGGGTTTCCAACTCCTTTGCGGCAATGGATTTGCCGCATGGCCGATCTCAACCACTCAACTTTAGGTCAAATTGAGTGGCCTAGATCGCGCCTTCATGGGGCAGTGAGGTATGGACGTGCACACCGGCATGCCTGTCTACACACATACCTTGGTCGGTCCTCTCCAAATCCCTTTCCATGCTTGGTTTTGACCAAGTCAAGAGTGATGCTTGCGCACCTCTTCAAAAACCCTAATATTCATTAACGGCCGCAGATGAGTGTCTCAAAGATCATCTCATCCGTCCAACTTCACCCGACTTGGTTATACAACCCTGGTCGGGAGTTATTTGGTTAGTGAGCGTCATTACCCATCACTTTACCACACCATAATGCAAGACACATAAAATACACACGATACTTCATAAGTATCGACTTCTGAATAACACGGTTATTCAATTGAAGATTACATGCTATCTTTCGTGGATCCACGATCCACACATTCCGGACATCAATCATGTCACAAACCGGGGATACATACGGGGGTATTGGTCTAGCGGTTTCGGCGTGCGGCGTGCAACGCGCCATCACAAGAACGTGTCAGGAAGTCATGGACGGTTAGAGATGAACGGGGAGAAGTGGGCAAGGCGGTCGTGTGGCACCGACGCACAACTCCACTACTCCATCACTCCACTTCCTCCACTTCCCACGAGAGACGTGAATAAGGCTCAATGACTTGTATAAATAGGTTCTCCGCCCTATTTCAAACAACAACACAAGTCCGCGAGACAGAAAACCAAGTGTTAATACAAAACATATTCAAACACCCGAGCTTGCTTGCATCAATCACAAGCCTGCTCACCTTTCATTACAAGTCATAAGCAAGCCAACACCTTCACAATCTCAACACCTTCTTCGCTTCCCTCCCTAAGATCAGCCCCATCTCCTTCACTTTGTGACCGAAACAAGTCCGGAACGCCATTTCTTGGTTTAGGCCGGACTTGCACGATTGATCTCTCGAATCTACAAGCACTCACCGCGCAGTGCATTTGTTTAAGGTTTAGATTCATTCCTCATCCACACCCCAAATTACCAAATGCTGCAGGAATAGTTTTCACCCATAAACAATTGGCGACCACAGTGGGAGGTTGCTCTCTCGGTTGTAAAGTCAATCTCTTAAAAACCTTTCAATCAATTCTGAGATGGTTGGTCTTAGGACCGCTTCGACAGTCTCAAATCCTGATGACTCCTCCAACGGAGATACCCCCCCTCCTAACGGTGTATCCGACGGCATAATCAAAAGACTTCCAACATTAAGTGAACTAGCACGGGTACAAGGGAGATTCACACGAAGAACATGGAGCTAATCAAAGAAGAGGTAAACGGCATACTTGATCTCCTCATCAAGATGACGTCAGAAATGAGCATTCGGGAGATTTCTACACCGGGGACTAATTCCCCTCAGATGAACAGTTTTACTACGAACCAAAGACCAGTAGATCAGGAAGCGACATCTTTAGTAGAAAGCTTGTGTGAACTCTTGCACCTCTCAAGGAATCAACGGGCAGAGACGTTTGCTGCAATTAATAAAATAGCTACGGATGCACACCGACTCCTTCTCGTTCGAAGTCCTAATTGCATCGAAATATTCGTAAACAATGTCACATTTACGGAAGATGACATGATGGCGAGAGGAGGGTCACAACCGGGCCCTACATGTTACCGCACACATCAAGGGTACGGAGTTCAAGCAGGGCCCTCGTCGACGGGAGCATCTTCGAATGTAATTACTCTCAAGACTCTCAAGACAGCCAAGGTTAGCCTATGCGAGATTGTACGATGACCCACCACGATGACGGACTTCGAAGGAAATCGACTTGCACATATGGGTATGTCAACCGAACTTATCGATAGGACCCGTTCAATCAAGAGCAAAGTTTGAGGTCATAGAAAAAGAGCCGGACTACCATATGATACTGGGGAGACCATGGCTTCACGATAACAAGGTCATTCCCTCGACGTATCACCAGTGCCTGAAGACCATGCTAAACGAGAAAGTCATCCGCATTCCCGCATCATTGTCTCCGTATGCACCAATATGCGGAGTGGAACTGTTCGAGCCAAAAGGTACCACACAGGGGGGATCAGACAAAGTCCTGTGCACCCCACTACCCACGTGGTCTTCAATCAAGGAAGGAGACCGACTTACACCACTGGAGGCCAAACACTACAAAGACACGTTCTGTAACGAGGCGTCCATCTCTATCCCATGAGACTCCAACTCATGCTCACACCAAAAGGGGACGCACTTTCGAGGTGAAACGTGATCAGAAGGGGGGAACAATATACCGGCGCCGCTGTTAGCAATTAGCAGGAGAGACTGGAACCCAGCCTCTCCGCCCAATTGAATTCTGCTAGAATGATAAAACACAAGATGAGGTACCAAACGCCCCGCAGCAACTACAAGATGGAACCAATTCCACAATTGACGAGCTCGAGACTGTTAACATCGGGAATGAAGAATCTCCCAAGGCCGGTCTCTATCGGTTCGACTGGTCCCACGACGAACGTACGAGTCTTGTTCAACTACTCAAGGAGTACCAAGATATGTTCGCCTGGACATACGAGGAGATGCCTGGTCTGGATGAAAAATTGGTCACCCATCACTTACATGTCATACCTGGATCCAAGCCAATCAAGCAATCTCCGAGGCAATTCATACATGAAGTAGAGGAACAAATCAAGAACGAAATTCAGAAGCTATTAGCTGCTGGCTTCATCGAGCCTATTCATCATCCAACAGTTGGTTAGCCAATGGTCCCAAAGTAAAGAAGAAAACGGAGACAGATCCGGTCTTGCGTAGATTTCGAGACTTGAACAGTGCTTGCCCCAAGGACGACTTTCCTCTACCTAACATCGACATGTTAGTAGACGCCACCACCGGACACGGCATGTTCTCCTTCATGGATGGTTACAACGGATACAATCGAGATAAGGATGTATGAGCACGATGCGAGTAAGACAGTTTTTTAGAACCCCTCTTGGCAATTTTTACTATACTGTTATGCCATTCGGTTTAAAGAACGCCGGTGCAACATACCAACGTGCTATGACGGAAATATTCCACGACATGATGCATAAACAAGTAGAAGACTATGTAGACGATATTGTGGTCAAGTCAAAGGCTCGAGCAGATCACACCAACGTCTTACGTCAAGTATTTGAGAGGTGTCGGGAATACAAGTTAAAGATGAATCCTTTGAAATGCGCTTTCGGTGTCTCCTCGGGTAAATTTCTAGGATTCCAAGTGACTGCAGAAGGAATAAAGGTAGATCCGTCCAAGACTCCGGATATCCTCACAATGCCGCCTCCTCGAACTGTGAAGGAGCTCCAGAGTTTCATGGGCAAGGTGAACTACATTCGACGTTCCATACCTGGTTTAGCCCAACTTACCGCCTCGTTCACCCCCATCAAGAAAGGAGCCGACTTCGTTTGGACCGCAACCCAGCAGGAAGCTTTTTGAAAGATCTAACGAATACTATCATCTCCAGCCATCATGAAATCTCCTGTACAAGGGAAGCCGCTGTGTCTCTACACTGCCTTCAGCGACACTGCAGTGGGGGCTCTACTCGCTCAGGAAGACGACGAGGGAATTGAACGTCCCATATACTATTTCAGCAGATTTGAGGGACGCTGAACTCAGATACCCAGAGCAGAAAAGGCATGTTTAGCTTTGATCCATTCCATTCAGAAGTTTAGGCATTACCTACTGTCTAATAGGGTGGTACTCGTGTCTAAATCCGATCCCTGCAAAGTTTTTACTTTCAAAGCCGGTCCCGGCCAGGAGGACAGTGCAAATGGCTTCTCCAAATGTCGAGCTGGACATAACGTGCGCGTCACCTAGAGCTATCAAGGGTCAGGCAGTTGCAGACTTACTGGCAGCATTTCCTGGAGAAGGCACTACAGAACTACATGAAGACCTCCCTGGAGAATTTCCAGACGTTTCTGCTTTGGAGGAAGAAGTATGGCTCCTGTATTTTGATGGCTCTGCTACCCCTAGCAGTAATACCGGGAGGGCATGCGTGGTGTTAATCTCTCCAACCGGAGAAGTATTTTCACATTCTTTCAAGTTAGACTTGAATGCACCAACAACTCAGCAGAATATGAAGCTTTCCTCATAGGGCTTTCAATAGCTAAACAAGTAGGAGTCACGCGTCTGGAGATAAGAGGTGACTCCAAACTACTGGTAAACCAGATGAATGGAGTATACGCATTGAAGGAAGTAACACTATCTCCATACCGGTCAGAAGCACAAAAGTTATTAAATTATTTTGCCGATGCACCCATAATCCATGTTAGTCGCAGCAACAATAAACATGCCGATTGTCTGACAACATTGGCTTCCAAACTAAAGTTCGAAGGAGCGGAAGAAACCCTGACGGTGAAGAGGAGAGCCATAGAGTCGACATGGCTGTCACAATACAAATACACCGGAGATCGATGATTGGCGAACTCCGATCATTCAGAGCTCAACAACCCAGTCTCCCAAGGAAAGGTCGGTCTCAAAACTGCAGAGCTTCTTCATGCTTCATGGTATCTTGTACTACCGAAACCGGATGGTTTCTCGTCGAGATGTCTTGGAGATGACGAAGCACGGCTACAATCGAGTCGTGTTCACAATGAAATTTGTGGGCAATCATTGGTGGTAACGCTTTACCGACGACTCCAGCATCTGGGTTATTACTAGACGGATATGGAGACTCAATCCAGACTACTTCAGAAGTCTTGCTCAAATTTCCAAGCACCGCCGCATCAATTGGAGGTTTTTAGTGTGAACGACACTGGGGACTGAAGAGAGCCATACATCAACTATCTTCGTGATGGAGCAACTTCCGCCGATCAAAGGGATGCCATCAAGATAAAACAAAATGCCAAGCGATTCGTATACCACGAAAGGATCCGGTACCGCAAGAGTTGTGGAGGTAATCTATTAAGATGTCTGGCTGGGTTAGAAATTCCAATCATTTTGAAGGAAACACACGAAGGGGAACATCAAGGGAAGAGGAAGCTATTCCTCCAGATACACGAGAAATATTACTGGCCGACCATGGAGGATGACGCGGTCGCTTTTGTTCAAAGCTGCCACAATTGTCAAATTCATGGAGACCTTGTTCACGCACCTTCCACCCCTTGCACTCGATAAGCAAGTCCCGTGGCCATTCTACAGCTGGGGACTAGACATCATCGGGAAAATCAACCCGCCCTCATCGAAGCAACACGAGTACATCATAACTGCAACGGAATACTTCACCAAATGGGTAGAAGCCATCCCACTACGAGGAACTACAGGAGCAACCATTGCGGCTTTCATTAAAGAACACATCATTTGTCGTTTCGGTATACCTAAGCATATTATCACCGATAACGGCACTCCCTTCGCCAATAAACAGGTACGAGAGTTACTTGAGAGGTATGGCATTAAACAGGTTTTCTCCACCATCTACTATCCTCAGGGGAATGGACAGTGGAAGTACCAATAAGACGCCGATCCGGATCATCGGTAGAACCGTACATGACAATCCTAGAGAATGGCATGACCGATTACCAATGGCGTTGTGGGCATACCGTACGTCACCTAGAAGCTCCATTGGGGTCTCCCCATATTCACTTGTTTACGGAACAGACGCAATTCTCCCAAAGAGAAATCAAAATCCCATCGCCCAGATTACAACGATGAACGGGATCCATTGGGACGAGGATGAAGCCTCTAACTCTCGAATAGCGGAGTTAGACACTTTGGATTCCAAGAGAAACAAAGCGGAAGAACGTACTCGAGATATACGAGAACAGAATTTCCGGGGCATATAACAAGATTTGTGAGACCGCGTATTTTCAGAGTGGGAGATTTGGTCCTGAAAACGGCCAAGCATATCCAGCAAGATATGTCTGCACCGAAATTCTCACCAAAATGGGAAGGTCCATACACGGTCACCAAGGCCTACAATACAAAGTTACTACAAGATCATTAAGGTGGACGGAGGCAGGCTGGAAGCAGTCATCAATGGAAAATGGCTCAAGGCATATCATGCCTGACCACTATCCGCTGTGTCAACAATCGACGAGGCTTATCAGATATACCTGAGGAAAGCCGTGTATGATGAAGGAAGTACACCTGAAGAAGCGGTCGAGCTCAGATATGTACAAGAGGAACCAAAGCGACTCACCAGATCAAGTCCTGTTTCCTTCGCATCCTTAATCAGAACCAACCGGTTCCAGGGCAACGCCTGACTATCCGTAAATATGTATCTACTTTAGCCTGGTTATTTCAAAGATATATGTATGTCACCATCTCATGCCTACCACACAATAGTGTAACCATTATGTGCTAGGCGGGGGACTTAATGTTGATGGTGGATTTTCGTTCAAGGTTAAATTTGTAAAAAACCAGAAAAAATCATGCGCCGACATCTTGTAAAAGATAAAGCCATTTATAAGTGTTGGATACTCCCTCACTTAATTCACCAAGAATGGAGATGTAGCAACAATCCCATTCGTGAATACATGAAATTCCTCCAGGGTTGGAGCATGTAGCAACAATCCCTTCCTCGTGAATTTCATATCGGCCTTGTATTTCCAAAGTACTCATTATCGGTGTGGCATGACGATCGAGTGTTACTCTTACTGAGAGTAACACGAACCTCCAAGCACTATAATGAAACCATGTACGAAATACCCGTACATGCCGACTCTCGGTGTGTTATACTAGCCCGATTGAGCCCCTCTCGGTGTGTTATACTAGCTTGGATTGAGCATCCGGATGACCGTATCGATCCAGGATATGATCTCGATCGCAGTCATCCAACTCCATAAGCATGATTGGATGACCACAGATCAATTCCATCACCCCCAAGCAGGTATGGAATACCCACGGCTGACCCCGCATGGTCGTTCATTGGCCTAGCTTGCCAAGAAACCGTTCATACCAAGCATTATGGACGGAAGACAGTCTCAACCATCCATCTTCGCAGGTATAGATGGAGGGTGTAGATGTAGACTCAAAGGGCCAGAGAGCATGTCAACACGATCACCATGGGCCCGCCTACACACTTGACCAATCGGTCAAAACCAACCATGGTTGGTCGTGACAAAATTGTCACCCAAACAAGAGATGGCGCACGGCTTTGAAAGCCAAAATTAGGGTTTCAAGCCATCACGCACGTCCATCTTCTCCGGCACAAATGGAAGGTCACAGATTAGATTAAGCAGGGCCGGTCATACCAGCATGACCACCGTGGGCCCATCTACCTCCTCATGTGTTTTCCTAAGGCATATCATGCCTGGTTAATCCAAAACGTGCGTCCAAACTAGCATGGCCACGCCTCCCAAACCAAAAACTGATCTCGACCACTCAACTTCGCCGGACGATTTGGATGGCTCGGATCACGTTTTCATGGGATAATCAGCTATAGGTGTGAACACCAGCCTACCACCCACACGCTGGTATGATCGACCAAGATGGGTCATCTTGAAACGCGTGCCCGAACTAGGGATGTCACGCGGTTTCCAACTCCTTTGCGGCAATGGATTTCTGCGCAAACCGATCTCAACCACTCAACTTTACAGGGTCAAATTGAGTGGCCTAGATCGCGCCTTCATGGGACAAGTGAGGTATGGACGTGCACACCGGCATGTTGTCTACACACATACCCGGCCTCGGTCCTCTCCAAATCCCTTTCCATGCTTGGTTTCGACCAAGTGAAGAGTGATGCTTGCGCACCTCTTCAAAAACCCTAATATTCATTAACGGTCGCAGATGAGTGTCTCAAAGATCATCTCATCCAGTCCAACTTCACCAGCTTGGTTATACAACCCTGGTCGGGAGTTATTTGGTTTGTGAGGCGTCATTACCCATCACTTTACCACACCATAATTGATGCGTGTCGTAGGTGCAATCAAATTAATATCTTATTTCCACTCAATTAAAAATAATATAATGGAAGTCAAGTTCGTTCCCACGAAGAGCGGGGAGATTTAGTTGTCAAAAAGTGTCACAATGGGTTTTGTTTTTGATTCAAAGTAAATAACAAAGCAATTGAAAATAATTAAGTTGCAAGCAATGGAGAGAAATATGATCGGGAATCCTTCTTCGTTACTAAACCGTCATCAAGTTATTATATTCATCCATTAATACAATTAATCACAAATTATTACCAACCGTGGAATAACATCTAGCTCAGTCTTATCCCCTAAATTCCTTAAATCACTTGGGTAGGGAAGCTCTCCAATACAGATTCTATTCTTCGAAACCACCTAGTAGTAGCTCACTCAAGGTGTAATTTGTCCGAATGCTTTATCTTTTGTGAATTATAGATTGATCCTAGTAGTTAGACTCTTAGCTCAAGGTCCACTTTCTAGTGTTGTTTATACACACAATCACTACACAAAATCCTCTCGCAAGGTCTTGTGTTCTCTACTTTTGTATGAATCATTCGACTATTACTTATCTCCTAACTCAATACTAGCATTTGATTGAATCAACAAATTAATTCAAGTTGGCCACCTAAACAATCTATCAATCAATCATAAATATTCTAATTAGTATAAACAATCAATAATCATGTGAAGAACTTCAAAATAGATTTATATAATAACTCAAATCATGTCTAGAACTTAGAATTCATCCCCAATCACTAAGAAGTTTAGCTACTCATGGTACTAATAAAACCCATGAGTTTCATATAATAAAATAGAAAAGAAATAGTTACGGTGGTAGAAATAGCTCCAAACCCTAGCTTTTCTTCTCTTGAGTTCTCCTCTCCAAAACTTGATAAAAGATTATGTGATTTCCCCAAAAATATTAAGAAGTTCTCTTATATAGGTGTCCCAAATTGTAGTTGCGCCCGTGTGCCAAATCCCGGTCGAAATAAGTTGCGACCACTTGCCAATTTCCCAAAAAGAGCTCACGCCCAAGTCTTGGTCGTGCTAAAACTAACCCACATAGCTATTGGGGTCACGCAGAAGATTAAGAAGTCCGGCCCATATCCTTTGCGTTTTGTCATTGGTATCGGAAAAACTCTAAACCGACAAAGATATTTCTTTTTCTTTTCACGGGAATTCTTTTCTTTCTCCCTGAGTTTACATACGGTGGTAAAATCCATCCGTAACTTCGCCTGCGATATTCTGCGGACCCTGAAGTTGTATACGGTTTGAATAACACACCGTAAGTTAAACTGAAATTCCCTGAGATTGTGTACGGACGGAAACAACACCGTAGGTGCGCTCGAGTTCCGCTACGGTGGGAAAATCCCTCCGTAAGCTTCCCCCCGAACTTCTTATACTCTTTCATTCACTCTTCTCCTCGTCGAGCACTGATTCCTCCTCCTCCGTTGTCATTCAAACATCCGAAAGCATCATCTTCTTACAAACCATCTCCTCGAGCTATCTTGTAATTCTTTTTCGAATCTCAACTCGCCATCATCGGTGATAACCAAATGCAACTCTTACAATCATCAACAACATCATTCCCTGTAGAGCTCAACCTTCGCCGATACTGGCAACCACTGCCAAGCTTCATCTTGATATAAACTTGACTTTCATTCTCATATGCAGTCTCTACTTCTTCCTCCATCGAGCTGAGATCATTCCATCAGCATCTTGCAACAGCGTCAATTCCTGGCAAAACTTCATCACTAAACTCTCTTCAATACTGCCAGCTATTACCGAGTCTCACTTTGCCATTCTCTTGTTCGTTACCAACTCCAACTCGAGATTGCAGCGTCACCCCATCAACCGCACTACTCCATATCTCTATATCGTTTATCTCGGAAGTTCTCCGTTGGCTCCACAGTTCCTTTTTCCATCCATCTGCGTCATTACAACACCAACAGCCGGACCATCCCATCGCTACTTCTTTCTCGACTCACTGGCAACAACCATCAGCCATTCTTATTTCATAAGCTACGTAAAAGCCTAGCTCGCTTATTCCGTTACATTCTGACTTCCCACTCCTCTACATAGTTGCGAGTCTGTGTCTCTGCAAATGGCAGTGACATACAGCTTCTTTCAATGGTAGAAACATCACACTACCATTCCCTGTATTTATTCTACTCGAGCTGTTCTCCATATCCTTCTGCTGATCATCGATTCATCCCTGTAAATCCCAAGCTCCGTTAATCGCTATATCCCCCAAACTCAGGCGTCAGCGTCTTATGGTTCAGCTCCATCACAGCTCCATGAGCATCACTGCCTCGACCTTCTCTCAATTCTTATATCTTTATTGTGCTCGGACTTCACCAGCCATCAACATCGCAAGCTCAGCAGCATCACCTCTCTAACTTCTCACCTTCATTCTGCCAATATATCTTCCACCATCAACAGCGCCATAGCAGATCCACTTCTCATCATTCGCTTCCAATAATTCATCATCACAACCCATCAATACGGCGCGTCATCATCATTGCCCCTTTTAATCAATCTCAAGAAAGCATCACCATCATCGCCATGTTCTTCCATCGAGCAACGGACCTATCTCTCGGCAATGGCAAAGAAGAACTAATGCTTTGTGCGTGCATGGAAATAAAGAAGATGAAGTGACCGTCAGCCTTCTTCCATGAGTCTTATCCGCCCGAGTAATAAGGACGGATGCCCTTATAAATTCTGTGCCTACACAATTTTCACAACTTTTCTTTGCTTCAACCACCCATAAAATCTTCATACGACGTCGGAACGACTCCATTCTTTCGCCGTTTGTTTCGTCTTTTCGTCCTCTTCGAGATGATAGCAAGAACTCCTCAATTTGGATGAGTTCCACTTGGTCTTTGGTCCTTCTCCGCTTTCGGCTAACTTCTTTTATTGCACAATTAAGTGCCAATTCACTTCTTTTGGATGATTCACCTAACAAAACACAAATAAGAGAAAACAAACGTAATATACAATAATTTGCAAGAAAATATAGCAAATACTAGCATGGATTCGACACAAAATATATGCAAAATATGCACTTAACAAATTCCCCCACACTTGTCTTTTGCTCGTCCTCGAGCAAACTATCTAAAATACAACAACTCCATGTCGGCGAGGATACGGTTACTCTTAGCATGAATAACAGGCCTTTAAACCCCTAGGTGTCCCTAGTGGACGAGTTATAGTCTCGTGAAGGTTTACAAGAGGTCTACCTACAAAACCTATATTTCCAACTCCGTCTATTTGTGACAAATTCATGAACGAATCCAAAATGACTACAGGAGGAGGTACCTTGCGCAAATTCAGTTCATATTCAAATAAATAAAGCTCTAATTAGATAGTCGAACAAGCCACAATACTCGGAAACTAACAAACCACAATCACAATGAAAAGATTAAGAAGATGAATATAGATGTAGATGTTGGCGAATGTTCACAAGTGATCAATGTTTCCCATATCCGTCTCGAAGGTCACCGCCAAGATGAACCTATGCCTATTGGATTGAGCCATCGGTCAACTCTAGCGTCAACACACCGGCATATACAAGGGAACCAGTGGCCAACAACTTACTTCTACATCAACTCACCGGGCATATACAAGGGAACCGGAGTGACTTTATTCACCAAATATATTACTTTCTTTTCTTTTTCTTTTCTTTTTCACTTTTTTTTTTTTTTTTAGACGGCATGATTAGATCTTTTGGATCCAAGCGCATGCTTCTTGTCGGCAAGTACGTGATAGTTGCCTTGGATCCCGCATTCCACGCTTGTTTAGGCGACGGAGACAGGGGACTACGTTTCACACATACTTTTATTCCCAATTGTCATTCTTATTCCGTTTGGTATAATTGGTCGGTCTTTTTTTTTTTTTTTTTTTTTGTTTTTTTTTTTAGCAACTCGATCACTCTATTTCATCTTAGCAAAGTAATAACACGTCGATGTTTAGTGACCCACCAAAGCACTTAGAGAACAATAGATAAATATGGAAAAATAAAAATAGAATGTGATATGGTGATATTCCGAGATATGGTAACAACTATCATGTTATTTGTGATTTCGAGCTATGTGTTCGTCCCTTTTAGTTAATTGGTTCCTCAACTCCGCATTCAAAATGGTTCAATCCACTAATGGTGTCATCCTAAGGCACAAGTTTCTAGATTTCGGAGTTCAAAAAGCACAATTTTTCTTGTTTTTTTCTATTTTTCTGATTTTTTTCTTTCTAAAAGGCATAAAACAAACTAAAACAAACTATACAAACATATAAATGCTCCCCCACACTTAAACTTCACATTGTCCTCAATGTGTAAAATCGAAAGTTCTGAATTCTGACGTAACAGCAGATAAAACGCAAAAACTGTGCAAATTGGTAAGGAATTTGGAAAAACTCCATTTCACAAAAGTTGTTCATCTACGTGTTTTCTACAAAGTGTCAAAAGGGCACAGTGTTTCGATAAACGGTCTGACAGTTATGGTCTCTGGACTGAACTACGCGCAGTCTGAAGTTTTCGACGAAAAAGTATTCGTCCATAATTTCTTCTAAAATAGATTCGGACTCAATGAAATTAAACATGGGGATGCAAATATGATATGAAAACAATAAAAAACAAAAATAGAAGAGTTTAAGATACAAAACCTATGGGTTGCCTCCCATTTAGCGCTTGGTTTAAAGTCGTCGGCCCGACTTGGCATTCTCCTTATGCTACTCCTCCGTAGGGAGTAAATCGCGAAGCTCTATCTCGTCCACATTCACATAAGCGATGTTTTCATAATATGGCTTCAATCTATGGCCGTTGACCTTAGAAGTAGTCCCATCTCTAAGACTAGTGATATCAACTCGCACCATGAGAATAAACATTAGTAACAACATATGGTCCAATCCATCGGACCTTAGCTTACCAGAAATAGCTTAAGACGAGAATGAAATAAAAGAACTTTACGTCCCACAACAAAATTATTCCGAGAAATCATCTTGTCATGGAAAAGCTTAGTCTTCTCCTTGTATATACGAGAACTCGTAAGCATCATTACGTATCTCCTCTAGCTCATTGATTTGTAATTGCCTATGTTTCCCGCTTTATCATACTCCATGTTGCACATCTTTACCGCCCATAAAGCCTTATGCTCAAGTTCAACTCGGGAGATGACAAGCTTTGCCATAAACCAACCGATATGGAGACATACCAATCGGTGTCTTGTATCTTTGTTCTATACGCCCAAAGTGCATCGTTGAGTCTATAACTCCAATCCTTCCGTGTAGTGTTAACGGTTTCTCAAGGATGGACTTAATCTCACGATTTGAAATTTCAGCTTGCCCACTAGTTTGTGGGTGATACGGCGTACCAATCTTGTGTGTAATGTTGTACTTCTTGAGGAGAGCATGGAAGGATTTCTTAAAATGCGAGCCTCCGTCATCGATAACCACTCTTGGTGTACCATGTCTAGAGAAAATATATTCCTTCACAAACTCACAAACAACTTGAGAATCATTAGTAGGGGTGGCTTTAGCTTCCACCCATTTAGAAACATAATCCACAAAGAAGAAGTATATAAAATTTTCCATTCGAATTAACAAAAGGACCCATAAAATCAATGCCCCACACATCAAAAATCTCGACAGTGAGAATAGGATTGAGTGGCATTTGATTTCGAGCACCTAGATTGCCCGTTCGTTGACATCTATCACAAGATTTGCAAAAAGCATATGCATCCTCAAATAGGGTAGGCCAATAAAAGCCACTCTCAAGGACTTTGAGAGCGGTACGTTTTGCACCAAAGTGACCACCACAAGCATAAGAATGACAAAAGATAGAATTGACCGAAATTCGTAGTTTGGTACGCACCGCGGGATAATTTGATCAACACCATATTTCCACAAGTAGGGTTCATCCCACACATACTGCTTGGCTATTTTCTTAAGCTTTAGCTTTTGAAAAGTAGACATTGTACTAGGTACCTGCCTTGTAACCAAATAGTTCACGATATCAGCGTACCAAGGTGTTGAATCTTCAATTGAGAAAAGTTGTTCGTCCGGGAAAACGATCCTGTAAGGGGAGTTCTTCTTGAAACAACTAATCTACTAAGATGATCGGCAAATCGTATTCTCAACACCTTTCTTATCTCTGATTTCCATATTGAATTCTTGCAGCAAAAGAATCCAACGTATGAGTCTTGGCTTAGCCTCCTTCTTTTTCAATAGATATTGTAGTGCTGCATGATCAGAATATACAATCACATTAGTACCCACTAAATAAGATCTAAATTTTTCTAATGCAAATACTATAGCCAACAACTCTTTCTCAGTAGTGGAATAGTTGATTTGAGCATCATTTAGGGTCCTTGATGCATAATAAATCACATGTGACCTCTTGTCTACTTTTTGACCCAAAACGACTCCGATTGCATAATCACTTGCATCACACATTAACTCGAACGGCAAACTCGGTCGGGTGACTTAATAATTGGTGCAGTAGTCAACAATTCCTTCAATTTATTAAAGGCATCCTTGCACTCCGGTCGAAGTTAAAGGCAACCTCTTTTTGCAACAATCGCACATCGGCATTGAGATTTTGGAGAAATCTTTGATAAACCTCCTATAAAAACCTCGCATGACCAAGAAACGAACGAATTTCCCTCACCGAAGTGGGGTATTGTAAGTTCCTAATCAAGTCTATCTTTTCCTTGTCTACCTCGAGCCCTTTAGAGGACACGATGTGGCCAAGTACAATTCCATGGTCTACCATAAAGTGGCATTTCTCCCAGTTTAAAACAAGATTAGTGTCTATGCATCTTTTAAGCACAAGTTCAAGATTATTTAAACAAATATCAAATGAATCACCATAAACACTAAAGTCGTCCATAAATACCTCAATGATGTTTTCCACGTAATCGAAAATATACTAACCATACATCTACGAAAAGTGGCGGGCGCATTGCAAAGACCAAATGGCATTCTTCTATAAGCGAATGTACCGAAAGGACAAGTGAAAGTAGTCTTCTCTTGATCCTCCGGTGCAATAACAATTTGATTGTAGCCGAATAACCATCCAAAAAGCAATAATATGAATGTCCCGCTAACCTCTCTAACATCTGATCAATGAAAGGCAAAGGAAAGTGATCCTTGCGGGTTGCCGAATTGAGCTTTCTGTAGTCTATGCACACTCGCCATCCTGTTTGAACTCTTGTAGGAACAAGTTCATCATCTTGATTTCTAACAACGGTGACACCCGATTTCTTAGGCACCACTTGCCTTTGGACTAACCCATTTCTTTGTCGAAATTGGGTAAATCACCCCCACACTTAGTAATTTGAGGATCTCTTTCTTCACGACCTCCATCATTGGGAGGTTAAGCCTGTTGAGCATCACGTGCGGCTTGATATCATCTTCCATAAGGATTCTATGCATGCACATGGCTGGACTAATGCCTTTGATGTCGGCAATTGTCCAACCAATAGCCGTTTTGTGCTCTTTCTAACCCTAAGTAGGCGTTCTTCTGTATTCTTTGTGAGATTCTTTGCAATAATGATTTGGAAGCTCTTCCCCATCACCCAAGTAAGCATACTTTAAGTGATCGGGTAGAGGTTTAAGCTCTAATTTAGGTGCCTGCACAATGAAGGTAAAGGAACTTCATCGATTCTGGTGTAAAGAGATATATGAAATATTACCTCTTCTAACTCCTTGTGATGCCGTTAAAGCACCACATGTCTCAACAAACTCCTTGGGAATATTAACGTCCAAGTTAGGCATGCCATGGACGTCCAAATCAATGCTATTTTTGTAGCATGATTCAAGTTCATCTTCTCTATTCAAATCAAACATCTCGTTGTGCTAACGAACTAATAACATCAACGAGAAAATGCGGAGTGGATATCACTTGGATAACGCATGGCTTCAAAAATATTGAAGCGTATAACCTCTTTGTCAAACTCCATAGTGAGTGTTCCAAGTATCACAATCAATCTTCGTCTTAGCAAAGTCTTCATAAATGGTCTCCCAAGAAGTAATGAAGTAGACGAACAATTGTCCCCATCCTGCATATCCACAACAAAGAAATCAACCTAGGAAAGATTAGTTCATTCACTTGCACCAACACGTCTTCCACGAGTCCCTTAGGATATATGTTAGACTTATTATCTAATTGAATGATAATCCCTGTCTCCTTTAAAGGTCCCAGATTCAATGAATCATAAACATCGGCTGACATCACGCTTATGGAAGCTCCCAAATCAAGCAAAGCACGCTCGAACCGTTTTTCACCAATAGTAACTGGCATTGTAAAACCACCAGGATCTTTACACTTTGCGGGCATCTTGTTTAGCAACATAGTCAAGCACTTTCTCCCACTTTGAGTGATCTCGTTAGCAATCAACCTCTCCTTCCTTGTACACAAATCCTTCAAAACTTTGGCATACACGGGTACCGTTCGATGGCCTCAATAAATGGAATGTTGATATGCACCTTCTTTGAAAATATCCATAATCTCCTTGTCTAGAGATTGCTTCTTTGACTTGGCAAAACGACTAGGAAAAGGAGGTGGTGTGGTAAAAGTAGGAACTGTGTCCTTAGGTTGGCCAATTGAGGTTGGCTTTTCCTTTGGAATGGTTTCCACCTCTACTTCCTCTTCCAAGTCGTGACTAACTTTTGTTCTTGTTGTTTTGGCTCTTCGCTTTGCTTCCCACTTCTTAGAGTCACAACATTGACGTTCGCTCTTGGATTCACAAAAGGTTGTGATGGCAACTTTTTGCTGAATTCTCGTGCTTTTATTTCATTCATGTCTACGTAGCCAATTGTCCCATTTGAAGTTGCAAGTCCTTTATAGCCATGTCTTGTTTCGCAGGATTGTATCTTGACGCCGAGCATTGGCATCTTGCTTTTGCATCATCATTTTCATCATCTCCTCTAAACCGGAACTCGAGTCCGTTGTTGATCTTTGAGGTGGAGGTTGTGGTCGGAACTTGTGGTTGTTGAAAACCACTGTCGCCCATAAGGATTAGAAGTCATATGACTTATTTGATTTGCATAACGAAATTTGGGTGATCTTTCCAACCTGGATTATAAGTATTAGAATAGGGATCATACCTTGGCCTCGATTAGGGAACACGGCATTCACCCGATCGGACTCTTCTTCATAAGAAGGAATAATCACCGCGCCATTTGTTGTACTACCTTTTCTATGTTGTTCAACCGATTTGCTATGTTGTGCGAGACTCTCCCATCTCGCTAACTCTTCGACATTAGAGTTGTTTCTGGTGTAGAATTGTTGAGCATTAGAAGCCATACTCTCAATCAAACTGGTTGCCTGCGAAATTGTCTTCTCAGTAAGTGAACCACCGGCAGCCGCATCAATCAAATTCCTCTGTTCAGGGAGTAATCCTTCGTAGAAGTATTGAATGATAAGTATTGAGGATATATTATGGTGTGGGCAGCTTGCCAACAACTTCTTATACCTCTCCCAATATTCATATAGAGACTCCCCAGACATCTGTAGAATGCCGCTAATCTCCTTCCGAACGGATGCCGCTTTGGAAGCAGGGAAATATTTCTCTAGAAATAGCTTTTTCATCTGAGTCCATGTTGTAACACTCCCTGGAGGAAGACAATACAACCATTCTTCTGCTAAGTCTATCAATGAGAACGGGAAGGCTTGTAGCATAGCCATATCTCTGCCTGCGGTTACATGCCTCAGACTTGTCATTGTGTTTCGAACTGTTGAAGGTGTCGATTTGGATTTTCACTGGATGTCCCTTGAACTTTGGTAGATGATGAAGTAGATTCGAATTGACTCCACTTGGGTTAGTGATTGCAATGCACGGTGGTTGCGAATCTAAGCATGGAGACGTCAACTCTCTTAAATTCCTCTCCGGGAGGTGGAGGGTCTCTCTCGTCGTCTGTATTAACCATCTCTTACGTAGAAGGTTAAGTTTGTGGTTTGTGGACGTGCTTGTAATCTTGTTCCCTTGCGAGTTTGAATTCCACACCTCGGATAATCCCAATCTTTCGGTGCCAGGGGATTAAGTACACCGAAATAAATTTCTCAAAAAGCTAAATCAAAAACTAAAAATAAGACTAAAAACAAAAATAAAACAAAAAATAAATAACAACTAAAACTACCGATTGCTCCCGAGCGGCGGCGCAAAATTTAATGCGTGTCGTAGGTGAAATCAAATTAATATCTTATTTCCACTCAATTAAAAATAATATAATGGAAGTCAAGTTCGTTCCCACGAAGAGCAGGGAGATTTAGTTGTCAAAAAGTGTCACAATGGGGTTTGTTTTTGATTCAAAGTAAATAACAAAGCAATTGAAAATAATTAAGTTGCAAGCAATGGAGAGAAATATGATCAGGGAATCCTTCTTCGTTACTAAACCGTCATCAAGTTATTATATTCATCCATTAATACAATTAATCACAAATTATTACCAACCGTGGAATAACATCTAGCTCAGTGCTATCCCATAAATTCCTTAAATCACCGCTGGGTGCAAGCTCTCCAATACAGATTCTATTCTTGAAACCACCTAGTAGTAGCTCACTCAAGGTGTAATTTGTCCGAATGCTTTATCTTTTGTGAATTATAGATTGATCCTAGTAGTTAGACTCTTAGCTCAAGGTCCACTTTCTAGTGTTGTTTATACACACAATCACTACACAAAATCCCTCTGCAAGGTCTTGTGTTCTCTACTTTTGTATGAATCATTCGACTATTACTTATCTCCTAACTCAATACTAGCATTTGATTGAATCAACAAATTAATTCAGTTGGCCACCTAAACAATCTATCAATCAATCATAAATATTCTAATTAGTATAAACAATCAATAATCATGTGAAGAACTTCAAAATAGATTTATATAATAACTCAAATCATGTCTAGAACTTAGAATTCATCCCCAATCACTAAGAAGTTTAGCTACTCATGGTACTAATAAAACCCATGAGTTTCATATAATAAAATAGAAAAGAAATAGTTACGGTGGTAGAAATAGCTCCAAACCCTAGCTTTTCTTCTCTTGATTCTCCTCTCCAAAACTTGATAAAAGATTATGTGTTTCTCCCAAAAATATTAAGAAGTTCTCTTATATAGGTGTCCCAAATTGTAGTTGCGCCCGTGTGCCAAATCCCGGTCGAAATAAGTTGCGACCACTTGCCAATTTCCCAAAAAGAGCTCACGCCCAAGTCTTGGTCGTGATAAAACTAACCCACATAGCTATTGGGGTCACGCAGAAGATTAAGAAGTCCGGCCCATATCCTTTGCGTTTTGTCATTGAACTGTCGGAAACTCTAAACCGACAGCATATTTCTTTTCTTTTCACGGGAATTCTTTTCTTTCTCCCTGAGTTTACATACGGTGGTAAAATCCATCCGTAACTTCGCCTGCGATATTCTCACGGATTTTCAAGTTGTATACGGTTTGAATAACACACCGTAAGTTAAACTGAAATTCCCTGAGATTGTGTACGGACGGGAAACAACACCGTAGGTGCGCCTGAGTTCCGCTACGGTGGGAAAATCCCTCCGTAAGCTTCCCTGAACTTCTTATACTCTTTCATTCACTCTTCTCCCTGTCGAGCACAGATTCCTACTCCTCCGTTGTCATTCAAACATCCGAAAGCATCATCAGTTACAACCATCTCCTCGAGCTATCTTGTAATTACTGTTCGAATCTCAAGCGCCATCATTGCATGATAACCAAATGCAACTCTTACAATCATCAACAACATCATTCCTGTAGAGCTCAACCTTCGCCGATATCGGCAACCACCGCCAAGCTTCATCTTGATATAAACTTGACTTTCATTCTCATATGCGTCTCTACTTCTTCCTCCATCGAGCTTGAGATCATTCCATCAAGCATCTTGCAACAGCGTCAATTCCGGCAAAACTTCATCACTAAACTCTCTTCAATACGCCACTATTACCGAGTCTCACTTTGCCATTCTCTTGTTCGTTACCAACTCCAACTCGAGATTGCAGCGTCACCCCATCGACCGCACTACTCTATATCTCTATATCGTTTATCTCGGCAGTTCTCCGTTGGCTCCACAGTTCCTTTTTCCATCCATCTCGCGTCATTACAACACCAACAAAGGACCATCCCATCGCTACTTCTTTCTCGACTCACCGGGCAACAACCATCAGCCATTCTTATTTCATAAGCTACGAAAGCCTAGCTCAGCTTATTCCGTTCTGCCTTCCCACTCCTCTACATAGTTGCGAGTACGTGTCTCCGCAAATGGCAAGAACATACTGACTTCTTTCAATGGTAGAAACATCACACTACCATTCCCTCGTATTTATTCTACTCGAGTGTTCTCCATATCCTTCGCCGATCATCGATTCATCCTCAGTAAATCCCAAGCTCCGTTAATCGCTATATCCCCAAACTCGGGCGTCAGCGTCTTATGGTTTAGCTCCATCACGGCTCCATGAGCATCACCGCCTCGACCTTCTCTCGGTTCTTGTATCTTTATTGTGCTCGGACTTCACTGACCATCAACATCGCAAGCTCAAGAAGCATCACCTCTCTAACTTCTCACCTTCATTTCAATATATCTTCCACCATCAACAGCGCCATAGCAGATCCACTTCTCATCATTCGCTTCCAATAATTCATCATCACAACCCATCAATACAACGTCATCATCATCATTGCCCCTTTTAATCAATCTCAAACATCACCATCTTTGCCATGTTCTTCCATCGAGCAACGGACCTATCGCGGCAATGGCAAAGAAGAACTAATCTTTGTGCGTGCATGGAAATAAAGAAGATGAAGTGACCGTTCAGCTTCTTCCATGAGTCTTGTCTGCATTCGAGTAATAAGGACGGATGCCCTTATAAATTCTCGTGCCTACACAATTTTCACAACTTTTCTTTGCTTCAACCACCCATAAAATCTTCATACGACGTCGGAACGACTCCATTCTTTCGCCGTTTGTTTCGTATTTTCGTCCTCTTCGAGATGATAGCAAGAACTCCTCAATTTGGATGAGTTCCACTTGGTCTTTGGTCCTTCTCCGCTTTCGGCTAACTTCTTTTATTGCACAATTAAGTGCCAATTCACTTCTTTTGGATGATTCACCTAGCAAAACACAAATAAGAGAAAACAAACGTAATATACAATAATTTGCAAGAAAATATAGCAAATACTAGCATGGATTCGACACAAAATATATGCAAAATATGCACTTAACAATAATGCAGTACCTGCATAAAATACACACGATACTTCATAAGTATCGACTTCCTGAATAACACAGTTATTCAATTCAGCATTACATGCTATCTTTCGTGGATCCACGATCCACACATTCCAGACATCAATCATGTCACAAATCGGGGGATACATCTGGGGTATTGGTGCAGCGGTTTACAACGTGCGGCGTGCAACGCGCCATCACAAGAACGTGTCGGGAAGTCATGGACGGTTAGAGATGAACGGAGAAGTGGACAAGGCGGGGTCGGGTGGCACCGATGCACAACTCCACTACTCCATCACTCCACTTCCTCCACTTCCCACGAGAGACGTGAATAAGGCTCAATGACTTGTATAAATAGGTTCTCCGCCCTATTTCAAACAACAACACAAGTCCGGACGAGACAGAAAACCAAGTGTTAATACAAAACGTATTCAAACACCCAGAGCTTGCTTGCATCAATCACAAGCCCGCTCACCTTCATTACAAGTCATAAGCAAGCCAACACCTTCACAATCTCAACACCTTCTTCGCTTCCCTCCCTAAGATCAACCCCATCTCCTTCACTTTGTGGACCAAAACAAGTCCTGGGAACGGCCATTTCTTGGTTTAGGTAGGACTTGCCTGTATTGATCTCTCGAATCTACAAGCACTCACCGCGCAAAGTGCATTTGTTTAAGGTTTAGATTCATTCCTCATCCACACCCCAAATTACCAAATTCTGCAGGAATAGTTTTCACCCATAAACACCTGGACAGGCCAACTACATGCATGGATTACCATTCATAAGAGGAGGACTAACTTCTATTAGTGAACTGATAGATTTCAAATTTTACTTAGAAACTAATAAAGTATCATTTCTCGCAATTAGAATATTTAATTTATCAAAGTAGATATGAAGCTAAGTTGTAAGAGTAGTTAATTATTTATATATCAAGATTTTGTGTACTCAATAAATTTTTTAAGAGTTGTTAAAATAATATTTCGACCGTTAGTGTTAATAATAATAATAAATGATAATAAGATCACTAATAATCATAATAAGAAGAAATGAAGTTGGTAGAATGTCTTTGTGGTTGAATTGAATGGTTTATGTTGCAGGAGATGTTAGAAATGATGCAGTTGGTTTGATGGTGTAGTGCAAGTAAATGACCACCAGTTAGTTGTTGTTGCTAGGAGCAATAGGTACATGTTGATAGAGATCTTGTGGAAGTTGTTGAATTTAAGTTGCATTGTTGTTGCGATTGTTTGCAGGATGGAGCTGTCAGTTTGAATAGAGTTATGGAAGAATGAATGGATCTGAGATGAAGTTATGTGCTTGATATAAGAGATGGAATAGTAGCTAAATTGAAGATCCATATGCTGTAGGTTTGATTGAGTGTAGCAGTAACTGGTGTTGGTGGTTATAGATGATATCTAATCTCATAGAGGAGATGACAATGGTAATGGAACTAAAGGAATTGGTGTAATTGCAAGTAACAAGGTGTTACCATGTCGATAAGTTAGAGATGATGATGCTATTGATTATATGGAATGCAGTTTTTGTTGAAGATGTAGGTGCATGCAGTTACTTGATCAAGATATGTAATAAAGTTGCAAACTACTGAAGCTGAGTATATTGGTTTGAATTACAGTTTGTAGCTTGCAGTGGGTGTTAGTCAAAGGTTAGAAGAGAGTTTGGTGCTGAAATTCGAGAAGACAAGCAGATGGGGTTTTAGATTTGCATGAATTGAATTGGTTTTATCCTTCGAGATTGGTTGCTGGTCGAGATTCATATGGGTTAAGTCGATCTAAGGAACCAAACAAGTTGTCACGATTAAGGAATATAAGGGCGATGTTGATATTTGCACTAGGAAGGAACGTGAGCAAATGGAGTTCAGTGGTTGCGGCCACAACTAGTGGAGATGATTGAGTTGTTAAGAGCGCTGCAAGTAGAGGATTCAAATGGTCTGGATTTAGGAAACTTGTAGTAGTGTATTGGGAAGCTACGGATGGAGGATAATGGTTGGATAAGCAGAGTTTGAGGAGTTGGTGTTCTTGGTTTGGAAGATACAGATGTATTGGTGTTGGTCTTGGTCATAATGGTTGAATAATCATTATCGTATGTACGCATCTACAAAAGTTGTTGCAAAATTTTTATGCTGTCCAAAAAATGGTTGCATAACACGTTATGCAGCTGTTTATGGGTAAAAATCGTTTCTGCCGATTTTGGTAAGTTCGGTAGGTGAGTGAGAAACTGGTTCAAACCCTAAACAAATGTGTTTGCACGTGAGCACTTTATAGATTCGAGAGATCAATCCGTACAAGTCCGGCCTAAACCAAGAAATGGCCGTTCCGGACTTGCTTCGATCACAAAGTGGAGGAGAAGGGTTGATTTGGGGAGGGAAGCAAAGAAAGGTGTTGAGACCGAATAGTTCTGGGAGAGTAGTATCTCGACTTGTATCGTAAAGTGAAAGCTTAGGAAGCTTGCAAGAGATGAAAGCTTTTGGAGAGCTTGCAAAGTTGCCTTTTCCGAGAGTGTAGTATTTTTCTCCGACCGAGACTTGTTTTTCGGTGTAAATAGGTAAGACCTATTTATACAAGTCTAGATTGAAACGTACGCTGGCCTCATGAAGGAAGAGAGTAAAGGGTGAAATAATGGGAGGAGGTGGTAACCGCATGGTGTTAATGGGTGAAAACGTTTTCACCATTATTTCCTCATTTATTTGACCGCTTTATTCCTTTTCACGCTTTCTTAATGTGAGCGTAGTGTACGGCGCAAGCTGTGACATCCAAACCAAAACCCTGGAAAGCATCCCCCAGTTTGTGTTGATGTCTCGAGTGTTGGTTGCATCTTGAGTGCAAGTGGTGCTGCTAGGGGCGCATGTGGCATGTGCCAATGATGTGTGTGGAATTCCTTGGTGGTAGGTTGCACGGTTTGTAAGTTAGTCTACCAGCGTGTGTGTTTGGCATGTGCCAATGGCATGTGCGGAATGCCTTGGTGGTAGGTTGCACGGTTTGCAAGTTAGGTTACCAGCTTGTGTGTTTATCATGTGCCAATGGCATGTGCGGAATGCCTTGGTGGTTGGTTGCACGGTTTGCAAGTTATGCTACCAGCGTGCATGTTGGCGTGTGCCAATGGCATGCGTGGCGTTACGTGGTTTTTAAGAAAAGCTACCGGCGAGCATGTTGGCATGTGCCAATGGCATGCGTGGCCGTTAGGCCGTGGCTTTGGTAAGAAAAGATACCCGGCGAGCATGTTGGCATGTGCCAATGGCATGCGTGGCCGTTAGGGCCGTGGCTTTGGTAAGAAAAGCTACCGGCGTGCATGTTGGCATGTGCCAATGGCATGCGTGGCCGTTAGGGCCGTGGCTTTGGTAAGAAAAGCTACCAATGAGCATGTTGGCCTGTGCCAATGGCATGCGTGGCCGTTAGGGCCGCGGCTTTGGTAAGAAAATCTACCAGCGAGCATGTTGGCATGTGCCAATGGCATGCGTGGCCGTTAGGGCCGTGGCTTTGGTAAGAAAATCTACCAGCGTGCATGTTGGCATGTGCCAACGGCATGCGTGGCCGTTAGGGCCGTGGCCTTGGTAGGAGAAGCTACCAGTGAGCATGTTGGCATGTGCCAATGGTATGCGTAGCCGTTAGGGCCGTGGCTTTGGTAAGAAAAGCTACCAGCGTGCATGTTGGCATGTGCCAATGGCATGCGTGGCTGTTAGGGCCGTGGCTTTGGTAAGAAAAGCTACTTGGCGTGCATGTTGGCATGTGCCAATGGCATGCGTGGCCGTTAGGGCCGTGGCCTTGGTAGGAGAAGCTACTTGAGTGAGCATGTTGGCATGTGCCAATGGCATGCGTGGCCGACTTGGCCTAGGTTGCATGGTTTGTAAGCCTAGGGCGCTATATTTGGCATGCGCCAATGTCATAGCGGCTTGGAAATATGGCTTGTGGTACGTGTTGGCATGTGCCAATGGAACGTACGGCCATGTTGACCTAGTTGCACGTTTTGCAAGCCTAGGGCGCTATATTTGGCATGCGCCAATGGCATAGAGGCTTGGAAATATGGCTTGTGGTACGCGTTGGCATGTGCCAATGGCACGTACGGCCATGTTGACCTAGTTGCACGTTTTGCAAGCCTAGGGCGCTATATTTGGCATGCGCCAATGGCATAGTGGCTTAGTTTGGCATGGTTGCCAATGAGTGCGATATGTAGTTTGGTTTTGGCGTCGCTGCCATGGTGTGCGTGTGTGCGGCTTGGTTTTGGCGTTATTGCCATGGCGCGCAGTGTGCGGCTTGGCTTGGCATTGTTGCCATGGTGCGCAGTGTGCGGCTTGGTTTTAGCGTTGTTGCCATGGTGCGCAGTGTGCGGCTTGGCTTGGCATTGTTGTCATGGTGCGCAGTGTGCGGCTTGGTTTTAGCGTTGTTGCCATGATGCGCGATGTGCGGCTTTGGCTTGGCATTGTTGCCATGGTGCGCGGTGTGCGGCTTGGATTTGGCGTTGTTGCCATGGTGCGCAGTGTGCGGCTTGGCTTGGCATTGTTGCCATGGTGCGCAGTATGCGGCTTGGTTTGGCATTGTTGCCATGGTGCGCAGTATGCGGCTTGGTTTGGCATTGTTGCCATGGTGCGCAGTATGCGGCTTGGTTTGGCATTGTTTCCATGGTGCGCGGTGTGCGGCTGGGTTTGGCATTGTTGCCATGGTGCAAGATGTGCGGCTTGGTTTTGGAATTAGGGTTACGTGGTCGAAAACCCTAATCTGGTATTTTGAAAAAATACCCCTATTAATTATTTACACCTGAGTTAAATGTTCTTAGTTAATGTGTTGCGGGTAACACTAGGTCATGGGGTTTTACGATTTTACCCTTTGTTTAAAAACCACCATCAACATTAAGTCCCCTCGCTTAGCTCCTAGGGGGGCTTTGGTGAGGTAAGCATAAGATGGTGACAAACTATCAACAGCAAACCGTAAAGAGAATTGAGGAGGCTTGTCTGACCTTTTATAAATAGGATTTGGAATCCTTGCCTCTAGTAGTTTTGCACAAATCCGAAGGCTGGCACAATTGGTGGGGCCGGTGCAGCTTGGGCGACGTTGGGAAGTTGGCGTGAGTTGGGAAACTGAGTGCGCTAGCTGGTGGGACCGGCGCAAGGTGTGGAAGCTATGTGTGCTTGCAGGCGTGACTTGGGCGGCCATTGGGAAGTCGGCGCAATTGGCGGGGCCGGTGCAACTTGGGCGCCGTTGGGAAGTTGGTGTGAGTTGGGAAGCTGAGTGTGCTAGCTGGTGGGACCGGCGCAAGGTGTGGAAGCTGTGCGTGTCTGCAGGCGTGACTTGAGCGGTCATTGGGAAGTTGGCGTGATTGGTGGGGCCGGTGCAACTTGGGCACCGTTGGGAAGTTGGCGTGAGTTGGGAAGCTGAGTGTGCTAGCTGGTGGGACCGGCGCAAGGTGTGGAAGCTGTGCGTGTTTGCAGGCGTGACTTGAGCGGTCATTGGGAAGTTGGCGTGATTGGTGGGGCCGGTGCAGCTTGGGCGACATTGGGAAGTTGGGCGCCCTTGTGGGCCCGTTTCTTACACGCACGATTTTGGTATAGGAAAATCCTTCCCTATTTCAGAATCTTCACGCCTATATATACAAAGTCCCTTTCTCCCATCTTGCACTTTCATCTTTTCATCCTTTCCTACTAGCGCAGAGTCACAAAGTCTTAGTGTATGTCTTCCAAGATGCTTCTCTTGTTTCCCTTTTTATGTATGTGTAAACCCTAAGAGTATGCGTTTATATATTGCGCATATAATTTCTTGGCGTGCCTCTTGTAGAAAACATTGTATGTATGCGCCCTAGGGAAATACTGCATATATTATTCGAACCCGTAGGAAAGTGCTCCATATATAATTTTGAACCCGAAGAAGGATATTGCAGACGCACTTGAGCCCGTATAAAATACTGCGATATAATTTTTGAACCTCGAAGAAAATATCTTTTGCTGTGTGCAGTTTCGAACCCGTAAGAGAATACTCGTATATGAATCCCAAGAAGAATACTGTATATGTGCTTCATATGATTTGAACCCGTAGGAAATATTGCATATATGAATTTCGGTCCTGAGAGAAATACTGTGCGTGCAGTTTTGAACCCGTAGAAAATGCTCCATATATAATTTTGAACCCGAAGAATGATACTGCAGACGCACTTGAGCCCGTATAAAATACTTTGTTTATAGCCTTGAACCCGAAGAAAATATCGCGTATGTAGTTTTGAACCGAAGAAAATACGCAGATATAGTCTTGAACCCGAAGAAAATACTGCATATATAGTCTTGAACCCGAAGAAAATTCTGCGTATATAGTTTTGAAACCGTAGAGAATACGCCCTCCTCTTTTTTTTTTTATTATTTCGGGTTTTCCTTTTGTTGGGCGCGGCTATGTGTCAGGGAGATAATTTTATTATTTTTTTTTTGTGCAGGTATCTTGTTACTAAGTTGTTATCAAAAGATCCGACAAGATGTTACCTGGACAAAATTTCGCTTCCTCAAAGGATGTCCATAATTCCAAACCAAACACGGATGATGAGTTCTTCGCCAAAAACTCGTCTCTTTTCGGAAAAAATCACCCAGGTTTCGTGCCAATTTTGTTAACCGGTGGTGAAGATGAAAGGAAGACACGTTCGGTTCGCCCGAGAGAATACTATACGGTTCTGTCTTCAAAAAGGGGTATACTCCTCTTCCAACATTGATTTCGGGATGTGTCAAAGCCCATTGCGTTCTTTTGGTAGATGGGTTGAGTTCATGGTGAGTAAGGAGCACATAAACACCAACTTTGACTCGAGCGCAGATTATTGATCTTTGTCGAGCTTGATAAACCTCCAGTTAGGAAGGATATCCCGGGCTTGGTTGCTTTCATCTCCAGATGGTGTTCGGACACCCATACAATCATATGTAGATGGGGTGAGATAACTTTCTCCTTGGAGAGTGTGGCTCTCTTCTTTGAATCTTCCCAGAATCGGGAATCTTAAAATCCAATTATCGAAAGTGAGGTGAAGATGCGGGATGACCTTGCCGCTAAGTTGGGAGATTACGCTCGAAAAGACTCCACTGCGAAGTCGAAGGATTCTGTAGGAAGAGGATGAAAGGTGCTTTTATAGCTGGTGGATGTCTCGGTGGTTTCCGGACGATTGGAACACGAACGAGAAAAGCAATGATCTTCATGTTGTAGCATTTTTGGCTCTCTGGTTGTCTAGAGACATTTTTGATGACGGTTCTGGCAAGAAGGAAATAAGACCAGAGTTGCTAGCGGTTGTTGTGAAGTTAGCAAAAGGTGAAGTTCTTCCCATTGGCAAGCTATTCCTCGGTTCCCTGTATGTGCATCTGGATCACCTAGTTGTGAACACGCGAGTTTCAAATGGTTTCATGAAAGTGAATTCATATGTGCACGTTGCTTTTCTGCAAGTTTGGCTATGGGAGCACTTTGAGAAGTATGCTCCGAAACCGATGCCTTCGATTCCCGCGAGTTGGGGGGGGGTTACTGAATTCTTCGATGGGTGAACAAGCATCCAAAGGTTGGCATGAGCTTGGTTAGTCTTCTTGATAAGTCGTATGAAATCAATTTTCGCCCATGGGAGCCGGTCCATAGGTCGTTGACTCAAATTGACACCTTTGCTTCGCTCCGCTCATGTCTTTGTCTTAGATGGCGATTTGAGCGTTGGTGAAAACTTGTTCATTCAAAGTTGCTTGCCCGGTTATATGCCATCTTTCTTCATGGGGTCTTTCCAGATAGCTGCTTACAATATTGACCGTGCTGCTCGTCACATGGGTTTCGATCAAGGGGTACCTCTTGCTTACCAGCCGGTGCTTCCTAAGGATTCATTGCGTGCCGCCCTCAATGCTAGTGCCCTCGAGCCGGGTATCCGCCTTCCCTTCTTACAAATGGGAAGAGTAACTTCGACGACCTTTCGCTATAATGAGTTCAGTGCGACGAGTTTATTATGATCCAAGCTTTTGTGAATAACGTGGTGGAGAACGTTCGTTGCAAACCTTCCCCATGCGTTTTGAAGAAGTATCCAATGTTGAGAGATCTCAGCGAAAGTTGCCTAGCAACTCGGAAAGTCCTGTGCCAAGGAACGGAGAACGAAGAATCGTGTTGGCGGTTTTGGACGGTTTCAAAAGATCTTCCCACGGCTCTCGTGTCTTTCGAGTTCTTCCAATAACCGGTATGTGTCGCCTCTTCTTTGGTTTGTCTTAAAACACGTGAATTTTGCTGAAAACATGTGTCTTGTTTCCTCCAGGGCTTTGGTGGTGTTAATGCTTTCGCTGCCCTTGCACGTTGCCAGGAGGCAGCAATTTCTTCAAAGAATTCCAGCAGCGCTGAGCCTTCTTATAGCGATGATGAGTCGGAGAAAGAAGAAAGTTCGACAAGTGAGAGTGATTCCTCCGGCAAAGACTTTGGTTCTTTTTCGGGGAAGTGGTTCGGTGAGTTTCGCGCTTCTTTTCTTTCTTCTTCTGTTTCTTCTTTTTGAAAAATGTCTAACTCGAGGTCGCAGGAGGAATCCGATTCGGAGGATGATTCTGGGGTAGAGGCACACGAAAATTTGCCTTTGGTGACCACCGCTGGTGACTTGGAAATGGGCGTTAGCCAATTGCCGGGCACGGATGTGGCTCAAACGGCGGATGATTCTCGATGGTTGTTGCGTAGACATGGAGGAAGACCCTTGCGAGTCGTGAGGCAGGTGCGGGCGCCATTTTTGATCCTCCGTACTTGGTTCCTTATCCAGGTCATGTCTTGGTTGGCGGCTTGAGCCGTGACCGGCTAAGCACAAGGCGTTGTACACCAGAATACGGGAGAAATACGGACATATGGCCACAACCAAGAAAGTCACTAGTCGATTCAGACTGGTTAAGCGTGTGGAAGAGGCTTTATCTTCCATCGAGGATATGCGTGAGGTGTTGGTCACACCGTTTCAAGACGTTATTGCGACCGGGAGCACCATCGCGACGTGTGCGTAGAAAAGAAGTTCAACACTTCGTGGTTTTTCGAAGGCCTCGCTGAGATCCAAAAGTTGAAAGATGCGGCAATCGAAAGCCTTTCCGCCAAGGAGATTGCACGACCGGAGGTGGAACTCGAAGAACTTTCCAAGATGTTGACTATGAAGAGAGCGGCTCTTGAAGATGCAAAGTTGACTTTCTCCAAGAAGAGCAGACTTCTGTTGGATAATTTTCCTTGAACGATTCTCTGCTAAACTTTCATTTAGGTTCTCTTTTTTTTTTGAAAGACATATTGATGTCCCGGTTCAAAACTTGACCTTTGATAGTACTGGTAGCTTTTTAGGGTATTGGATTATTTCTGGGATGAATGGTTTTGATAATATGACTCGATTATGTTTTGGGAAAGGAATATTGCTTTTATGAAAGTGTCTCGCTAGCAATAGGCACGTAGTATGACGGTTTTACTAAGAACCTAAAATAGATCGTATATCTTGTGCAGTCTAAATTTACTCACTTCATAGATTTTGTGAACACGCCCCTCTCCGGTGTAAAGGCGGCTTTCTTTGGTAGCATCGCTTGATTAGTCCCCAATTGCTTTGGTAGCGTATTGGCAAGTCCCCGGTTTTCGGGTGTAGTTTTTTGCAACCGATAAGGGGTCGTGCGGTAGTTGAGTCGGATCGAGTCGCCTTCCCTACCATCTTGACATCCGGGTCGAAAAACGAGATCGACTGGGGTCGACATTGTAGCCGATAGATCAATCGTCCCACCGTGATCGCTAATTGTTTATGGGTAAAAATCGTTTCTGCCGATTTTGGTAAGTTCGGTAGGTGAGTGAGAAACTGGTTCAAACCCTAAACAAATGTGCTGCACGTGAGCACTTTATAGATTCGAGAGATCAATGTTGTACAAGTCCGGCATAAACCAAGAAATGGCCGTTCAGGACTTGCTTCGGTCACAAAGTGGAGGAGAAGGGTTGATTTGGGGAGGGAAGCAAAGAAAGGTGTTGAGACCGAGAATAGTTCGGGAGAGTAGTATCTCGACTTGTATCAGAAAGTGAAAGCTTAGGAAGCTTGCAAGAGATGAAAGCTTTTTTGGAGAGCTTGCAAAGTTGCCTTTTCTAAGAGTGTAGTATTTTTCTCCTGACCGAGACTTGTTGTCTGGTGGAAATAGGTAAGACCTATTTATACAAGTCGAGATTGAAACGTACCTGGCCTCATGAAGGAAGAGAGTAAAGGGTGAAATAATGGGAGGAGGTGGTAACCGCATGGTGTTAATGGGTGAAAACGTTTTCACCATTATTTCCTCATTTATTTGACCGCTTTATTCCTTTTCACGCTTTCTTAATGTGAGCGTAGTGTACGCCTGCAAGTTGTGATCGCCAAACCAAAACCCCGGAAAGCATCCCCGAGTTTGTGTTGATGTCTCAGTGTTGGTTGCATCTTAAGTGCAAGTGGTCTTTTGCTAGGGGCGCATGTGGCATGTGCCAATGCCGTGTGTGGAATGCCTTGGTGGGAGGTTGCACGGTTTGCAAGTTAGGCTACCCGCGTGTGTGTTTGGCATGTGCCAATGGCATGTGCGGAATGCCTTGGTGGTAGGTTGCACGGTTTGCAAGTTAGGCTACCAAAGCGTGTGTGTTTGGCATGTGCCGATGGCATGTGAATGCCTTGGTGGTAGGTTGCACGGTTTGCAAGTTAGGCTACCGGCGTGCATGTTGGTGTGTGCCATGGCATGCGTGGCCGTTAGGGCCGTGGTTTTGGTAAGAAAAGCTACCGGCGAGCATGTTGGCATGTGCCAATGGCATGCGTGGCCGTTAGGGCCGTGGCTTTGTAAGAAAAGCTACCGGTTGAGCATGTTGGCATGTGCCAATGGCATGCGTGGCCCGTTAGGGCCGTGGATTTGGTAAGAAAAGCTACCGGCGTGCATGTTGGCATGTGCCAATGGCATGCGTGGCCGTTAGGGCCGTGGCTTTGGTAAGAAAAAGCTACAAATGAGCATGTTGGCATGTGCCAATGGCATGCGTGGCCGTTAGGGGCCGTGGCTTTGGTAAGAAAAGCTACCAATGAGCATGTTGGCATGTGCCAATGGCATGCGTGGGCCGTTAGGCTGCGTGGGCCTGTAAGAAAGCTACCAACGTGCATGTTGGCATGTGCCAATGGCATGCGTGGCCGTTAGGGCCGTGGCCTTGGTAGGAGAAGCTACCAGTGAGCATGTTGGCATGTGCCAATGGCATGCGTGGCCGTTAGGGCCGTGGCTTTGGTAAGAAAAACTACCGGCGTGCATTTGTCATGTGCCAATGGCATGCGTGGCCGTTAGGGCCGTGGCTTTGGTAAGAAAAGCTACCGGCGTGCATGTTGGCATGTGCCAATGGCATGCGTGGCCGTTAGGGCCGTGGCCTTGGTAGAGAAGCTACCAGTGAGCATGTTGGCATGTGCCAATGGCATGCGTGGCCGACTTGGCCTAGGTTGCATGGTTTGTAAGCCTAGGGCGCTATATTTGGCATGCGCCAATGTCCTAGCGGCTTGGAAATATGGCTTGTGGTACGTGTTGGCATGTGCCAATGGCACGTACTTCGACCATGTTGACCTAGTTGCACGTTTTTGCAAGCCTAGGCGCTATATTTGGCATGCGCCAATAGCATAACGGCTTGGAAATATGGCTTGTGGTACGCGTTGGCATGTGCCAATGGCACGTACGTCCATGTTGACCTAGTTGCACGTTTTGCAAGCCTAAGGCGCTATATTTGGCATGCGCCAATGGCATAGCGGCTTAGTTTGGCATGGTTGCCAATGAGTGCGATATGTAGTTGGTTTTGGCGTCGCGCTACATGGTGTGCAGTGTGCGGCTTGGTTTTGGCGTTGTTGCCATGGCGCGCAGTGTGCGGCTTGGCTTGGCATTGTTGCCATGGTGCGCAGTGTGCGGCGTGGTTTTGGCGTTGTTGTCATGGTGCGCAGTGTGCGGCTTGGCTTGGCATTGTTGCCATGGTGCGCGAGTGTGCGGCTTAGTTTTAGCGTTATTGCCATGGTGCGCGATGTGCGGCTTGGCTTGGCATTGTTGCCATGGTGCTAGCATGCGGCTTGGTTTTGGCGTTGTTGCCATGGTGCGCAGTGTGCGGCTTGGCTTGGCATTGTTGCCATGGTGCGCAGTGTGCGGCTTGGTTTGGCATTGTTGCCATGGTGCGCAGTGTGCGGCTTGGTTTGGCATTGTTGCCATGGTGCGCAGTGTGCGGCTTGGTTTTGGAATTAGGGTTCTGTGTGGAAAACCCTAATCTGGCATTTTGAAAAAATACCCTATTAATTATTTACACCTGAGTTAAATGTTCTTAGTTAATGTGTTGCGGGTAACACTAGGTCATGGGGTTTTACGATTTTACCCTTTGTTTAAAAACCACCATCAACAGCAGCAAATTTTATGTTAGTATTGAAACCAACAAAAAAAAAATTTGCATAACTTGTCATGCACCTACAATAATATCTGCATGACATGTTATGCATTCATGAAAATGGATGCATAAACCATTATGCAACCACTTTTTTGTAAGCACTGAAATAAAATAACTGATGCATAATCTTTTATACATCAATAAAAATGGATGCATAACTTGATATGCATACGAAAATATGGCTGCATAACGCATTATGCATCAACCTTTTTTGTAAGCACTAAAATTAACCAAAAACATGGATGCAAAACTTGTTATGTAGTCGAGAAAATGATTGCATAATTCAGTATCCGTTTTTTTTTTTGTGATGTTATTTTTTTAGGCATATATATCGTTTTAGTGGTTGCGTAACTAAATTAGTAGATGCATCTATAATACAAAACAGAAGGAGTTTTTGAGCCTTGGACGGTCGGATAACATTTTGAGAGACAAACATGTGATCCGACCATCCCAGTCTCATCTCAGCCAAAGACATCTAGCGGATGTGGTGTTTGTAATCCCCTTTTAACCCTCTTAATTAGTTCCCCTTCAATTAAATGTTAGAATCATTAAATGGTGCCATTACAAAGAAGAGAAAAAATTGAAAAGAGAAAAAATTGAAAAAATAAATGTTACAATAACTTTTAACCATATCTTCAAAAAAAAAAAAAACAATCTGCAAAACACAAATTCTTTTCAAAAATAATAGGAATAATTTTCACTATACTCATTGTATAGAGAAAATCCAAAAATACAAAGAATAATTTTCATTGTGCCCATTGAAAAAATGGAACAATAAAAAAAAAAAATACAAAATCAAAATGACTCACCAAAAATTTCACGTATTTTTTGCAATCGAATAAGTCAACCTTCATCAACCTGCAAAACACAAATAACATTAGAGACAAAGAACTTTAGAAAAATTATTAATACAAAACAAAGCTAGGATAAGTTTGCCTTTGTTAGTGGTGGTCCGGATTTGTCCAGCACAAGGATAAATCAAGGGTGCAGGTGCTCGTGCCACCCCTACAACTCGCATGTGTGGCGTTAATTCCAATATTATGAATGAAAAATGAATACTCAAGTCAAGATATGGATTTTCAAAAATTATAACGGGGAGGTTCGAACTCAAGACCTATTGTGTCATAAGAGTGGCCTCTAACCAGTGTTCCACCTTGGTTGGAATTAATAAAAAAGATAAAGCAACGGTAGTGGTTTGTTCAACTTAAATATCATTATTGATTTATTAATTAGTGTTTCACTAATTGCACATAATAAATAATCTATTCATTATAGTGTTTTATTAATTAGTGTTTCACGAACTGCACATAATAAATAATGAATGATTAATTGGGGATATGAAAACTAATTGGGGGATATAGCTACAAGACAAAATAGGGATCCAAATAGCAAAGCTGGGTCACCCCTTATCTAAGTATTTTTTTAAATCCTAATATACCCCTCACTAATCATGTTTAGTGGTTAATAATAATTAGTAAAAAACTTAGGTATTTGGGGGATAGATTAGTGTGTGTTTTTATTTTAATTTGTGTGAGTGAGGAGTAGAAGGAGAGAAAAAATTTTGAGTGGAATTTTTTTTGAAAATGGAAGATGATTGTGATGAGAGAATTACCGCTAATAAGAGGTTGAAAAATTGATTTTTTTTTTCCTTTGAATCCACCATTGTTCATGTTTGAAAAAGCTTGGTGTCAAGCATGGTATTCAACCAAAAAACCCATGCGAGCAATTGTTGGAAATGTTCATAAATTGTTTTCCCTTTGGTTTTGATCTTCAGAATGTTGATTTTTTCTCGGTTTTGAACAAAAATCCGGCATGGTAATCTAGTTTTCGAGCATGCCAAGACATGTTAGCAAAAGATAGTATTTTGCTTAAATTTCTATGCGGAACGGGATGAAAAGTATCCTAATGTTGATTTTTTTTTTCACTTGACTACCGGCATTGATAGGAAATTCTCGAGCATGCCGGTATCATGTTCCAAACATATGGTCTTCATCAATTCCTAAGATGGTCTTCATCACTTCCCTTTTGAATTTTTTCGGCATTAATCACCCACACGGCATGGTAAGTTGATATGAAGACTATGCCGGTATCATGATACCGGCATGGTCTTCATCAATTCCGGCATGGTCATCATCACTTTCAAAGATGATCTTCATCACTCCGAATAAAAAAATTGGTTTCCAAAGTGAGGAGAAGAGAATTTGATATAGAGTGGGGAGAGTTTAGAATTTGAAAGGGAATGGGAAATATTTGGGTTTCAAAGCTCCACCCCTAAATAAGATTAATAAGAAGTGGAGATGGAAATGGGGGATATGATTTTGTTTTTTGATTTTAAGTTTTTGATTTTTATTTTGTGGGAAGGGTATTTTAGTATTTTCATAACCAATGGTCACCCCTTAGCCGAAACCATGGGTTGGGGGAAGTAATTCATATCCCCCAATTAGTTTTGATATCCCCAATTGTGGGTTCTAAATAATCTATTCATTATAGTGTTTTATTAATCTGTTCACTAATTAATAGTGTTTTATTAATTAGTGTTTCACTAATTGCACATAATAAATAATCTGTTCAACTTAAAGTGTTTTATTAATTAGTGTTTCACTAATTGCTCATAATAAATGACTAATCATTTTCTAAATATAAATGTGTTCTTAATTAATTATAATATTTATTTCTATTAATAAGTAATTTTGATAAATAATATCAATAGACATTTTTAGCGACGGTGAGTAGTAGAAGAGGTGGAGGCCAAAGATTAGTGGTGGTTAAGCGCTGAGCCAAGCACAATTATATTTATTTTTGTTCTTTTATCGTAAAATGGGATACAAAGTCCATTTTTCACATGTATCCAACTTGCCAAGAATTTTTCTCCCTCTTTCCTCAAAATCCCGGCTCCGCCCCTGGTTTGTGGTGGAAGAATCAAGTAGTGACAAAGTGAGTCTTTGGTGAGTAGTGATGGACAATATTAATTTTATGTTGTCGTTACAACATAAATCTTGACCGTGGAAGATGTGGTTGGTTGTTTTTAACACTTTTGATAAATGAAGGTACCATATATTTCAGTGACGATATCATACAAGACAATACTTTCATGATCGTAGTTGGATCACCCAAATGGTACCTGTTATCTTTGGTACTATATTGTATAAATCATGATTTTTTAATGTTAAAATAAAATTGATTGCAATACAAAAAAGAATATATACACGGAAAAAATAATAATGAAACTAATCAATTGATTTGACATTTTGTTCAATCTAAAACCTCATACACGGCATTTGTGATTGAAATTAGAATTGCGCCTACCAACCTACATGGGGTGGGCGGCAGTGATGGTGGTAGTGGTGGAGTCAAAAATTTATATTCAGGAGGCCTACTTAAAAAAAAAAAAAACATGTAAACTTTGGTGGACTAAACCATAAATATATATGGACAAAGTACTATTTACAGTATAAAATAAACAACAAAATTTATGTTGTTATTGAAAATTTAAGGGGTTAGAGCCAGGTTAGTCAACCCTTATTCTCGCCGCTAGGTGGTGGTGGATAAAAAAATGGATTCATATGGTTTTACGGTGGTGGCGGGTATTGGTGAACAAAAACATATTATGCTAATTTCGTAACGCCACAAAATATGTAACGTTATATTATGGACGATATTGATTAGTTGATTTCACTGAGATGAGCGCCTCTCACGACATATTTCCAAAAAATATTTAAACTTCCATGTCCATGTAGAGGATTATCTCATTATAAGCAATGGACCTAAATATAAAAGTGTCCGAAGTTAAGATTATATTTCTTTCGCTTGAGCAAATCTCTGCGGTAAAATGTTAAAGGAAAAAACAAGAAAAAAGAGAGGAAAATCCCAACTATTTTTATGACAAACCCATATTAAATCATCAGGAGTTGATAAGTATTCGGGACACAAATTATACGATATATTAAAAATGAACCAACATCATGGTCCGTGCCGTTACGGCACGGGTTAAGGGCTAGTCTGTTCAAAAACTATCTCGAGTTCTCCACAACAATACCTAAAAAAATTATTATACTTTCTTTGGGAGTTTTTTGTCTTTATTAGGGTGTGACCGTCTGAGATAAATTACTCTAGATCGATACATAGAGATGCAGCTGGAAAGAGGAAGAATTGAAGAAGATCGGGATTTTTTTTTCTTCATTAGAGTCTGACCGTCTGAGTTGGATTACTCTAGATCGATACATAGAGATGCAGATGGAAAGAGGAAGAATGGAAGATCATCATGATTTGTGTGGTGGGTTATGGACAAACGAGAAACATTTACATTTATTAAAACAGATGGAAGATTGTTTTGTTAGAATAATGCTGCTTTATATTGATCCTCCTCATCGTGATAACGTTAGTAATACGAATAAGAATAGTTCTCGAGAAGAAGAGAAACTCAAAAGGAAACATTATTAAAAAAATATATATTGATCTGATTCTATTCGAGCAAAGTCCCTCTGATCGAGAAAGAATTTCTGGGAGGATGGCATTACATTTATTGCTCATCAGATGAGGATTCCGCATCTGATCAATGACCAACAATCTTTGGGGATCGTAAAAAAAAATTTTATCTAATGCCAAAATAAGACACAGTTTACTTGATTTTCTTATCAAATAATATCACTTAAATCAGTTGGAAGTGTAATCGAATTTATAATTATTTGGATGAAAAATATCTAAAGTTTTCATAGAGACAAGTTCTTATGAGTCGGATTAAGTCTTATGATAGTGTGTGGTAATTATTAAAATTATTATGATATAAAATTATACCTTCTCATGACGGTCGGATAACATTTTGAGAGACAAACATTGCATTCGACCATCCCAGTCTCATCCCAGCGAAAGACATCTGACGGGATGTAAGAGTTGTAACTTATTTTACAAATAACATTAATTGGTTTTGTCATAATTAGGATCATAAATAAAAATTAAATACAATTAAAAATAACAATTAAGAATTTTAGCTTTAATTATGATCTTAATCACAAGTTATGTAACGGGTTATTCTCCATCTACAAATAAATAAATATTATCCGACATTTATCACCCGTTATGGCACGGGTTATTCTCCATCTACAAATAAAAAATTTCAATTAAATCCACAAAATTAAATGAAACTAAGTTATTCTCTGTCCATTGAAGGATTGTGGATGAAAAAACCAATTATTGAGAAAATCCATGTCTTTTTCCTTAAATCATGCATTAAAAAGAAAAAAAATGCAAATCATTTGTTAAGAACAAAATCCTAAATTAGAGGAGAAACAAAGAAACAAATCAAAGCATAAAATCGTTCGCAAACGACTTTGGTGATATGAAGACGTTTGGTGCAAAGAATCACAACCAACATTTACATTCGCATGAATCAAACCCTTCAATTGATAAACATGTACAAAGAATCATAGTTACATAACGGGTTTTGTATGTTTTCTCCTCGACCAAGTACACACCATAAATCTGATATATGGAATCACTGAATTGCCCTTTCCAAAACTTTCAGTTGATATGATATGGAAAATCATAGAATGTATTTAAAATCCATTTAGTTGATCTACATCACCTGAGAATTTGAACGGTTTCACTAACTTATGTGAAGTGTAAACCAAAGACGTAGTGGAGATCGATGAAAATTTGAGGGAAGTTATTAGTTTTGAGAAAGTTAGTAATTTTAGGAGAAAGAAAATATAGACTCGCGCAAATTTCGGGCTGACATATCGTATTCATTTTAAAACCTTATGTGCAGAGCTTTCTTCTTCTAATTTTTCACATTTTAATTTTGGAATGATAGGAAAAGCGGAAGTATAGGTAATTGTATATACATGTACAAAACATCCGAATTAATCCTAAAAAATATCATAAAACACTGATATAAAATGTGCAAGATTCAGCCTAACCAAATAATTCAGGGTGAGTTTGTCATCATCAAATAGAAAATGAATTAGTCTGTAAGAAAAACCTGACAATATTGTTTGTATTCATGCTGATTTTCGTAGCTATACAAATTCAGATAAATAAGTCTTACCATAGTTGGTAGTAATATTAAAATCATTATAACAAATTATTATTCCGGCTCATGCCATGCCGCTACGGCACGTGATATTCCTAGTGAACCAATATATGGTTGCATAACATTTTATGCATCTTTTGTTGTGTCTGCATAATGTGTTATGCATCTTTTTGGTGGCTGCATAATGACTATTTATCAAGTTTTCGAAAATTTTGCCTAAATGAACAATCACCTCCGACATTTTCGTAAAATACTTAAATTTGGTATTGTTGTTTTTACTTATTGTGTAGATTTCTTTAAAACATTTCCAACGAGATAAAATTTGATAAATTTCAAGGCATATTTTTCTTTTTAATTTTTTATACTCTAGTTTGCTTGCCAATCATACCCCTGAATAACTATGATGCATGACTCGTATGCAAATACTTTTTATAATTATAGATGTCACGGAAACTGAAAAATGTTATTGACTTGACGATACGAGAAATCATATTTTTGGGCCTTAGCCCAGTTTCCCCGCTTTAAAATCCATAGGGCCCATTGGCCCAAACTAGTGAGGTATGTAGACACTATTCCTCGCTCTTTCATTTCTTTCTTGTTTCTTTTGTTAGCAATGGCGGACGAAGAACCAGTAGTGAATCCTTGCTGTTCTGTGGTATGGTTTTTCAACTCAACTTACTGACTTTTCTGTGTATCTATTTTCGATGGAATTTCAATTATTTCTCAACTTCATCTTTCCTGTCTGTGTGTGTATGAATCAGTGGAAATTCCAGTACTCGGAGGTCACGGCGAAAAGGAATGCTCTTCGAGAAGCCGTGAACCTTCTTAGTTCTCATATCAATAAAATTGAGTCTGAGAATCTTACCATCTCTAAAGGTTAGTAGTGGAATGTGATTTCAATTTGTAGGTTTAGGGTTCAAAATATGTGCATTCGATTTTAGAGAAACCGTGATTTCCCCAAAATTTTAGTTGTTGCAGACTTGTAGTTCTATAATCATGCAGGGTGAATTG
Organism: Papaver armeniacum; assembly: GCA_023531295.1. Lineage (NCBI taxonomy): Eukaryota > Viridiplantae > Streptophyta > Magnoliopsida > Ranunculales > Papaveraceae > Papaver > Papaver armeniacum. The sequence goes on from JAJJWW010018624.1 coordinate 153,215, forward strand.
CTTTAGCTTTTGAAATGACTTTGAATGACCTAATTATTTGGGAATAAGCTCAACTTTTTTTTATAATGGAAATGTGTTTGATGTGGTAGTTTTGGTTGACAGCATTAGAGGAGGAGCGAGCACGAGTAGCGGCGTTGAAAGACGCAAAAACTAAAGAGTCTGGTGTTAGAGTGGAGTTAGAGAATGAGGTCCTGCAGTTGAAGTCAGAGATAACCTCCTTACAGGAAACTGCTTATTCGAGAGAGGAGTTGCTTCAGACTCAGATTTCACAGGCGGAAGCAGAAAACAAACGTCTTAAGGAGCTTCTTGAGAAAGAAATGAAGAGGGGAGACGCCGAAATTAAGAAGGATGAAGCGGAGAAGAGTAAACTGGATGGAGAAACACGGATGATTGATAAAGATTTGATTCAAAAGCAGGTCTCAGCTGAAATACATCGTTTCAAGGAGCTACTGGCGAATGAAATGAAGAGAGAAGACTCGAGAAAAGAAAGCTCTAGAATCACTAGAGTTACTGGAAGCTGAAATGAGTAAGACTGATGGAGAGAAAATGATGGTTGATATAGAAAGAAATCAAGTTGAGGAACTTAAGACCACTTTGGAAGCCTTGAAATCTGAGGCTTGTGAATCCAGAATAAAACTTGGTACAGAGAGATCAAAGTATGAAGAAACAAAGAAAAAGCTAAACGCTGAGAAATTCAAGGCAAATTGGGAGAAGAAAAGAGCGGATTCCGAAAAGGCAAAAGCAGAGCTACAGAAGAGGTGTGCTGAAGAAGAGAGGAAGAAGCTATTGAATGAAGAATATAGGTCAGATGCATTGTCTAAGAGGTTGGAAGAGGAGAAAAAGAGGAGTGAAGAATTGGAAAGGTGTGCTGAAGAAGAGAAAAAGAAGCTACTGAATGAACAATATAGGTCAGAAGAATTGTGTAGGAAGCTAGAAGAGGAGAAGAAGAGGAGTGAGGAATTGGAAAGGAAAACTCGGGATATCATGTACACAAAGAAGGTGGAGAAGGTCTGCCCTGAAGAGTCAGATAGACAGCATGAAAATGTGCACAAAAATTCTGCAAATGCAAATGTGGTGCTCTTGGAGAAACAGTTGGATCTTGAAAAGAAGCATGTAAAGCATGCTAAAAAGGTGGCTAAGTTTGAAAAAAGACGCAATGATTTGCTGCAGCAAGAAATCTGTCGCTTAAAACAGGATCTTCACCAATTCTGTCATCGACTTAGTTCACTGGGTGGTTCTTTCTCTCGTGGAATCGATGGGATAGATGCTTCAGCAAAGGTTAGTACATTGAGATCTTTAGAGCACTTCTGGACTTGCCTGACGAAAAGTAATTATTTTAAATCTGATTTTAGAAAATAGTTATTGTTTTTGAGAGGCAGTGATGAAATTTCATGCAGGTTTCTGATGAATCTTTAAAGTTTTATGAAGTGTGAACTTTGTTGCCGGCACTTATTTTTGAAAACGTGATTACCTGGTCATGCTTATCAGCTGGTTGTTTTTCCAGTCTAACTGCACAGTACCTAGTTGCATAATGACTCTGCCTGAGTTGCCCTCTCTCTATGGGCATATGAAATTCCTGCTCTACTACAAATACTTTACCAAACTTTTACTTGCTAACAGATATAATTACCTCAACTCTTTATGTCCTGTATATGAGATGTTGTGTTTGCCATTGATTCCGTTTTAATAGCATACTCTCCAACCACCAACGATATAATACATTTGTGTAAAAACTGGATTTTTCAAGAAGTCAAAGATAAATCTGCGACTGAAAGTTTTGTTCCTTAGTAATTGCTTTATGGCAAATCTAGGTGCAAGCTAGTATTTGAGACACAAATCTTAGCCGAGACCTGTAAGAAATGCTTCCTTTATGATTCAGAATGATATAAACTTGCTGCAAGGAAGCACAATACTGGACAAAACTGAACAGTGTTTTTCTCTAAGTTGTACTAACAATTGTGTTGCGTCCCACTCTGCATTTACTGTTTACTTTGATGCCTCTTATATATCAAAAGACTACAGCTCAATTTCATGCCTCTTATTATCATAAGTCTACAGTTTAATTTATTGGATTTGTTATTTTTGACTCCAGTAGGAAATTTCAGAGGCTCCAAAACTGCCTCAGGCGCAGCTCTAGATGCAGAACAAGGGGAAGCAAAAACTCTACTTGCAGCTATAGAGCTTCACGAAGAACTGAAAAGGCTCAAGGTTTGTTTTTTTGGAGATTGTCAGACATTTACCAAAGCTATATCTAGTGCTATATCAGGTGTTAAACAGTACACTGCTCCTAATTAGTTAGGTTGTAAAATTTGCTCTCAGCAAATCTTGCGCCTTTGTATATATTATATATGATTATATTGACAGAAGAAAGAACATGGTGGATGACACCTTAGATTAAATCCATTAGACAATCTGGTTTATGTATGTCTTGGTTAGTCTCTCCTTGTTGTATTTTGGGTATGTTAAAGGATGAGACTTTGCCAAACAATAGAATGACATAATTTTCTTAATGAATCTATCTTTATTATAATGCCTTGTCATATTACTCTGCATGTCAGCAACTGATTTTGTATGCTAGATACAAACTTGAAGACATGCTTTCAGATAAGGAACCATCTGAAAAGTATTGTGAAGAAGAAAATGAGGTTGTTAAAGCACATCACACAACCAAGGTTGGCTGCGAGTCCTGTTACCATTCTGGTGCAACACTAGCATTTTATCGTGGCAGCTGTAACAAAACTTTAACAGATATTAGTTCTGAACTATATAAAAGGTATAGACCAGCAACTCTCTTGCATATCTTGGAGCACAATGTCAGAGGACGTGCTGGACCTAGAATTGATCGCGGTGAACTTGATGCTATTATCATTGACCTGCGACTCTGCAAGCCAACCTGCAGACATCAGGTGATGAATGAACTCCTGTCACTTTTTATTTAGATCTGTGAGGATGTGAGCCCTTGACATTTTAATTTATTTATCAACTGCAGCTATCTTGAACATCTGTTTAACTCTTTTAGTTTTCCACGTAAATTTAGATAGCTACCTAGAAGCTATGCCTTTTTCCTGGGGTAGGCCCATGTACCGTATATTAGCTTTATGGTCTTTCAAACAATTTCTATGTTTTGAGTTGCCTGATCTGACAACCTATGTATAACTTGACGAGCTGCGGTTAATATTTTTTGTGCTCACGTTGGTCCATAATTCGGTATCACATATCTAAAGAACAGTATTGTACTCTAGTTGAAAAGCCTGGCTGTTATATACACTGGATACTGCAAAACCCACAGAACATAATTCAACAACCTACACAATTTTTTTAATGGAGATGATGTTTTTATTGATTATACATACTATTATAGTGCAAAACCAAGACATACGATGTAACCTGACTGCAGACTCTTCTTCTCATTTGAGATTGTGATTTGTTGTAATCTTTCTCGGGAAGTAGTACTGACTGCAGTTTGTTGTCTTTTTTAGCAATTGGATTGTACTTGTCTTTATGTTTTTCATTTAGGATATAGGAAAGAAACAGTTGTGATTGGAAGGGAGGGTGTAGAACTCCTCTTTTTCAATGATCTCCCCTGGATGTCCTGAATTTAACTTACACAATGCATTCTTCCGTCTGTGGCAGTATCCTTGTAGTCAAGGGTGTTGTCAAGGAAAAACTGTTGGTGAGGATAAGAAGACCGTGTTGATGAGATTATTGAACTGCAGCCACATGCAAAGGATAGAATGCGCAAGTAAATGTTTTATTATTGCAAAATGAGGACAGGGCGGATACTAATCCAAGGTGATGTAATTTTGTGTCACAAAGCCTATAAGAAAGTGATGGCCTGAAGGGAAGAAACACACCCATCCAGCATTTGTGTGAGCAGGCAGGACCATGATGAGCTAGGGCTATTTACAAAAAAATATTTGGGAATTGATAACCCAAGAAACAATGAAACACCTGATAATAATTATATTTCTCATTGAGTAGTTCATGTTTGTGAACTGCAGGAGAGACAGACCTACCGATTCGGTGCCCGAAAATAAAAATTTTTAATAAAAAATCAATAATAATACGGTCCGCGAGTTATAATCCCAAAGGCGTCACCATCCATCCACAAAAAACTAATCAAAACAAAAATAACCCCAAAAAACAAAAGTAACACAAAAACCCCAAAGAATTTGAACCAATTTTGAAACTTGTGGTTTTTATATCAATTTTGTTTAAGATGGAGTTTTAATGGATCTCAACATTTGAATGAGGTTTATGTACCACAAGTTTGGTCACCTTGGATTTTTACGACTAGTTCTAATAATAATATGATGATAACATTGTATCGAGTTTCGTACACACGTAGCTTCGAGAATGATACAGATATCAATCATATCAAATGGTAAACACTAGTGTTATGGGGCGTTACAGGCAATTCCAAACAGAATGCAGGAGATTTGGGATAGCTGACCGAATATTAAAAAACAAAAAATCGGTCAATTAACCCAATAACGACAATTCTTAGGTGAAAAAGACATGTAAATTTTGATACTGTTTAAATGGACGAGAATGTAAAAATAGCCAGGATGTAAACAGTTTCATCCTACCCATTTTCAAATATTTTTTCTTATTTTTAATTTACATCAGGATGCATCATCCTCGTTATTTTTTAAGTTTAAGTCGGGATAAATCCAGATTCACTCTTGTTATTTTTTTGGTGTCCATTTCACCCATACTAATTTTTAATCGTCCATTAGAACCATGTTTGAAAAATATTTGGACAATTGACCCAATTTCTCTTATTAAAACGAATGATCTCAGCAAAAATTGGGACAACTGACCGATTATCTTTCAAATTCAAGGCTGCTAAAGGAGGTGTACCAACCCAAAGACAATGGCTATTTTGTTATTTTGGTACCCTCCTAAACAATTTGGTACCCCTAGTAGCAATCTTGTAAATTTTAATGATGTTTTCACTCGCCATTTGCCGTCTGATAAAATCTCAAATCCCTGCACCAAAAGTAACCTGTACCTCATTGCTGCTAGGACTCCAAGTGTGCTTCCTTGGTTCCGAGTTTCTACTCTGCAAGTGAAGATGTCCACTGGACCTCGATTCTTAACATGCCCAGTGTTGTTCACCCACCCGTAACTGAAGGTGAAGAGATATCCTGTTCACCTTTTTTTTTTCCTCACAAACCGCCTCATAGAAAATATAAAAAAGAAAATAAACACTATTCCTCCCTAGCATTTCTTGTTTCTCGTGCTAGTAACAATGGCGGAAGAACCAGTAGTGAATCCTTGTTGTTCTGTGGTATGGTTTCTCGACTCAACTCTGCATTTTCAGGGTTCATATCTTAATAGAATCTTAGCTCTTTTTATTGTTCTTATTTTTGTACTATGTGTGTGTGTGAATCAGTGGGTAGCGAAACGGAATGCTCTACGAGAAGCCGTGAAGCTTCTTAATCAATGGAAGGATCAGATTGAGGATGATAAACTTCATCTCTCAAAAGGTTAGTGGAATGCGATCTTTATTGGAAAACCCTGATTTTAGTCATTTTGTTGGAGATACCTAGAAAAGAACGATTTTCCCCGATTCTTTGTTGTTGCAGAGTTGTGAATGTGGATGTTTTAGCTTTTCAAAATGTCTTCGAATAACCTAATTGTTAGCGAATGGAAATGGAAATGATTGCGAGAACAAAATTGTTGTCGCAATGCTATTACATGAGTCAAAAATAACACGCAGCAGCTGAACAAACGACCTAGAAATTTACGACCACTTGGTATAAATGCTGAAACATAGTTTTAATTCTAGATTCAAGACGCCGAACTCTTGAATTGAAAATCCGATCACTACAGTATTTTAAAAGAGGTATATTTGATCTTAACCATAACAATCTTTTGTGGTGAATTGGTCAGAGTCGTCAGAATTAGCCTAATTGATTATACGATCATAGGCGTAGAAGGAATGTATTACTATGTAAAAGCATTGATCATTCAATTTCGGTAAGCAGCAGTGTTGTGTAACAAGAGTGTTAAGAAAACACTTTCTGCAACAGTTCCGAAGCACGCTTATCAAGTTTTTCAACGGTGCAAACCCATCATCAATGGTCAATGATGAAAAGAACAAAACCCATCGAGCTCCAAAGCAAAGTGTTTAATGTTTTATTCAATTTTTTATTTAGTGGAAATGTGTTTAATGTGGTAGTTTTCGTTGACAGAGTTAGAGGAGGAGCGAGCACGAGTAGAGGTGGAGAAAGAGGCAAAAGTTAAAGAATGTGGTGTTAGAGTAGAATTAGAGAATGAGATCCTGCAGTTGAAATCAGAGATTACATCCTTACAGGAAACTGCTTTTTCAAGAGAGAATGCAAAAACGAAACATCTCATGGTGCTTCATGCAGAAACGAAGCTTCTCATGGTGCTTCTTGATAAAACAAAGAAGAGGGGAGATGCTGAAAAAAAGAGGGCCGAAGCGGAGAAGAAGAAAGCTGCAGAAATATTGAAGCTATTGAAAGCTGAAAGAAAGAAGGCTGAAGCGGAGAAGAAGAAAGCTACAGAAGCATTAAAGCTATTGAAAGAAATCAGTAAGTAACAAATCTCACAATCTTTAACTTGTTCAACTTTTTTCGCCATGATTTCGAAATTGAAGAGAAAGAAGAATAAGATATCGACAAAATTAAATCAAGGAATGGCAAAATTAAATTAAAATAACTGTTATAATTCCTTAAAAACAATGAAATACAAACAAAGTCTGCATAGTAGAAGGACCATACCATACTCACCCAGGTTTAGATCGCACACCCAGGTCAATTTTTTTTGAGAGGAAACAAAACCAAAGTTATTAAGAAACTTAAACCCTAAATCTGTAGAAGAGCTTGCTTCTTCGATCTATTCAAATGATTACGAAACTGTAATGGATTAATAAAACAACTTTAGTCAGTTTGTTGGAAATACCCCAATTCTTAGTTGTTGGAGATTTGTAGTATCTGCATATTGTTCTATGAATCATGCGTGGTGAATGTTTTAGCTCTTGAAAAGTCTTCAAACAGCCAAATTGTATGCAACTTTTATTTTTAGCCGAAATGTGTTTAATGTGGTAGTTTTCATTCACAGCATTAGAGGAGGAGCGAGCACGAGTAGAGGAGGAGAAACAGGCAAAAATTAAAGAATTTGCTGTTAGAGTAGAGTTAGAGAATGAGATCCTGCAGTTGAAATCAGAGATTACCTCCGTTCAGGAAACTGCTTATTCAAGAGAGGAGTTGCTTCAGACCCAGATTTCACAGGGAGATGCAGAAACAAAACATCTCAAGGAGCTTCACGAGAAAGTAAAGAAGAGGGGAGACGCTGAAAAAAAGAAGGTGGACGCGGAGAAGAAGAAAGCTACAGAAGCATTCAAGCTCGAAAAAAATAAGGCTGAAATGGAGAAGAAGAAAGCTGCAGAAGCATTAAAGCAATTGAAAGCTGAAAAAAGTAAATTGGATGCAGAAAAGGAAAAATCTCTGGAATCACTCAAATTACTGGAAGCTGAAAAGAGTAAATTGGATGGAGAGAAAAAGATGGTTGATATAGAAAGAAATCGAGCCGAGGAACTTAAGACCACTTTGGAAACCTTGAAATCCGAGGCTGATGAAGCCAGAATAAAACTTGGTATAGAGAGATCAAAGTATGAAGAAGCTCAGAAAAAGCTAGAAGCTGAGAAAAACAAGGCAAATAGGGAGAAGAGAAGAGCACATTTCGGAAAGGCAAAAGCAAAACTACAGAAGAGGTGTGCTGAATACGAGAGAAAGAAGCTATTGGATGAAAAAAATAGGTCAGATGAATTGTCTAGGAGGTTGGAAGAGGAGGAAAAGAGGAGTGAAGAATTGGAAAGGAAGGTTCAGGATATCATGTACACCGAGAAGGTGGAGAAGGTCTGCCCTAAAGAGTCAGATAGACAGCATGAAAATGTAAACACAAACGCAAATGTGGTGTTCTTGGAGAAACACTTGGAGCTTGAAAAGAAGCATGTAAAGCATGCTAAAAAGGTGGCTAAGTTTGAGAAAAGACGTAATGATTTCTTACAGCAAGAAATCTGCCGCTTAAAACAGGATCTTCTCCAATTCTGTCATCGAATTAATTCACTAGATGGCTGTTTCTCTCATGGAGTCGAAGGGGTTGATGCTTTAGCAAAGGTTAGTATATTCAGATCTTCTGTGTACTTGTAGCGTTGACTGATAGAAAGTAATTCTTTCTGTAGTTTCATATTAAATATTAAATATGATTTCAGAAAGTATTTCTTGTTTTTAAGTGGCAGTGCTAGCATTTGTAATTGGAAACATCATGCAGGTTTTTGATGAATCATTAGAGTTTTATCAAGTGTAAACTTCATCGTAGGCACTTATTTTTGAAAACTTGCCTGTGCATGCTTAGTTTTAAGTTTTAACTGGTTGTTTTTTCCAGTCTAACTGCATAATACCTACTTGCATAATGATTTACCTGAGTTGCTGTCTCTCCTCTACGGGCATATGAAATTCTTGGTCTACTATAGACAATTCACAACCTCTTAGCTTGTCTATTCTTACATTGTGCTTTCTCTAGGTCTGTTTTATTTGCCATTGATTCCAGTTTTAGTAGCATGCTCTCTAACCAACAGAATATGATAACTCTATGTAAAAACCGATTAAAAATTACGTCAATCCATTGAGATATGGTTCTCTATGGCTGATAGATTTTGTTCCTTGGTTATAATTGCTTGGTAGCACATGTGGAAATCTAGGTGCAAACTAGTATTTGAGAACACACATCTTAACCTAAACACTACTGTGAGAAATGCTTCCTTTATGATCCAGAATGATATAAGCTTGCCGCAAAGAAGGGTTGTACCAGACAACACTGAACTTGTAAGATGTGTCAACTGTGTTGTCCAGTCTGCATTTACAGTTAACTTTGATGCCTCTTTACTTATCAGAAAGACTACAGTTTATATGTTGGACTTGTTATTTCGTGATTCAGCAGGGAACTTCAGAGGCGCCAAAACTACATCAGGTGCATACCTCTAAATGCAGAACAAGCAGAAGTGAAAGCTCTACTCGCAGCTATAGAGTTCTCCCAATAAATGGAGCTGCATAAGGTCTGTTTGTTGGAGATTGCAAGGCAGTTATCAAAGCTATACCTAGTACTAGGTCAGGTGTTAAATGGTAAACTGCTCCAATTTTGTTGGATTGTAAATATGCTGGTAATAGATCTCCTTCACATGTGCCCCTGCATCAATATATGTAATTAGAACAAAGATTATGGTGAACTGACACCTTAGCTAAATCCATTTTGACAATTGGTTCATGTATGTCTTGGTTAATTAGTGTCTCCTCCTTGAATTTTGGGTATGTAAAGGATGAGACTTGGCCAAAGAATATAATGACTTGAGAGTTTCTTGATGAATCAATCCATCAGATGATGCTGGATATTATCATTGACCTGCAAGCCAACTTGCAGACTATCAGATGATGAATGAACTCCTGTGTCACTCTTTCATATGGTCTGTGATGATGAGAGTTCTTGACATTTTAGTCTTTATATTAACTGCAGCTTTATCTTGAACATATGTTTAACTATTTCAGTTTCCCACATAAATTCAGATAGTGAGCAGAAGCAACTCCCACGAATCGTTTTTTGGGGACCATTTTAGGGGGCAGTTATAAGGTTAGGCCCATTTCAACAAACAGTGTATTTCCCAAGAACATAAGTTTTATGGTCTTTCGATCACTTTCTCTGCAAAAACATTTGAGTTGCATATAGAAGAATATCATAAAAAAAAAACCAGCCGAGATTTTCAATGTAGTCCAAAAAACCGAGATTATTTTAAGGAAAATGTATTAGCTTTACCGGACGGAGAGTCTTTTAAACGGAGAGAATGGTACCGGAGACTTTAAAAAGCAGTCAATGATCCCTAGACCTCGGTTCTTAACGTCGACCGTTCAGAGGATTAAATAACATGTCGAGTGTTGTTCACCCATAACCACCGATGGTTTAGAGATGTCCCGTTCACCTCCTTTTCTCCCAGACCGCCCGTAGATACTAGTATTCCTCTCCTTCGTAATTACATTTCTTTCTTGTTTCTGGTGCTAGCAACAGCGGAAGAACCAGTAGTGAACCCTTGTTTCTGGTTACGATCCATGGCGGGGCTTAAAGAAGCTACACCGCTACAGCTGAAAGCTCTGAGGAAGGAAGGTAAAACAAGAGAAAATTTAGAGAATTTTCGTTATTTGTATCGGTTTCATTTCAACGAGAATCACTCTCCAACTCGAGACTACTATCTTCAAAAGTTCTCAAAGCTAGTGGTTGATGCAATGATGAAGTTGAGAGAGATCCTTTTCATTAAGAGTACTACATCAATTCCTGCTATCGATCAACAGAAAGATGAATCTCCCTTGTTAGTTCCTTCATATTTCTTTGAAGAAGAAGAAGAAGATGAATCTCAGGATTGTAGATTGATTCCTCCATTTTTCTTTGAAGGAGAAGATGAATATCTGATTCCTTCGTATTTCTTTGAAGAAGAAGATGAATCTCTGGATTGCAGATTGATTCCTCCATTTTTATTTGAAGAAAAGGATGATTCAACAGTGGTAGACTCACATGAACAAAACCCTAATTGGAGGGTTTTGATGAATTTCAACAAACCACGAATTGGTGAGTGTTTCTCCATTATTCTCAATTCTTCTCGTAGCATATTTGATCGCGGAAAAGCATTTAAACATGTTAAAGAGTTTTTTCTGATTTTGTTAGTGAATTCTGTTTTGTTACTTCTTGTGTTATTGTTCTTCGTGGGTTGGTTTTACTTGATATCACTATTGGAATTTGGTTTGCGAGCTAATTTCAAGGCTTGGGTATCAGTCTGATTTTAGTTGTGATAAGAAGTTGTTTGTCAAAATGTCTGATGGAAATAGTTGATACTTCTGTTGACATTGGTGTTTAAAATTGAAAAGGCACAAGAACTGTTTGATGAAAAGCCTGATAGTGTTGTGAGGAATTTGAATGGAGGTGTTTGTTCTTCTATTTATGTTTGTTATACTTTTTCGTATTTGACCGTGGAAAGAGGTCTGGTGGGCCAATTTTAATGGATGATAAGAATGGGAATTTTGTTTGTGAGCTGGATTATAGACTGGTGTACCAGTCAGAATTTCTGCTTATGAATGGTTCAGTGGTGTTGGTGGTAAGTTATTCTGAAAATGTCATATAGTTATTTCTATGAATCATGCATGGTGAATGTTTTAAACAAGCTTATTCATCTTTTTTTCGTAGTGGAAATCTGTTTAACGTGCAGTTTTTTCATTGACATCGTTAGAGAAGGAGCGAGCACGAGTAGAGGCGGGGAAAGAGGCAAGAGTTAAAGAATCTGTTGGATTAGAGTTACAGAATGAGATCATGCAGTTGAAATCAAAGATAACCTACTTACAGGAAACTGCTTATGCGAGAGAGGAGTTGCTTCAGACCCAGATTTCACAAGGCGAAGCAGAAAACAAATGTCTCAAGGAGCTTCTTGAAAAAGAAAAGAAGAGGGGAGACGCTGAAAATAAGAAGGCTGAAGTGGAGAAGAGGAAAGCTGCAGAAGCATTGAAGCTATTGATAGCTGAACTAAACAAGGCTGAAGCGGAGGAAAAGAAAGCTGCAGAAGCGTTAAAGCAGAGTAAATTGGATGGAGAAAAACAGCTGGTTGATAAAGATCTTATTCAAAAGCAGGTCTCCGACAAGGTAGCTGAAATCAATCGTCTCAAGGAGTTATTGGCAAAAGAAAAGAAGAGAGGAGACTCCGAAAAAAAGAAAGCTGAGGCAGAAAAGAAAAAAGCTCTGGAATCACTGGAAGCCGAGAAGAGTAAATTGGATGGAGAGAAAAAGATGGTTGATATAGAAAGAAATCGAGCTGAGGAACTTGAGACCAGTCTGGAAGCCTTGAAGTCCGAGGCTAATGAAGCAAAGATAAAACTTGGTATAGAGAGATCAAAGTATGAAGAAGCACAGAAAAAGCTAGAAGCTGAGAAAAACAAGGCAAATAGGGAGATGAAAAGAGCAGATTCCGAAAAGGCAAAAGCAGAGCTACAGAAGAGGTGTGCTGAAGAAGAGAGAAAGAAGCTATTGAAGGAAGAATATTGGTCAGATGAATTGTCTAGGAGGCTGGAAGAGGAGAAAAAGAGGAGTGAGGAATTGGAAAGGAAGGTTCAGGATATCATGTACACTGAGAAGGTGGAGAAGGTCTCCCCTGAAGAGTCAGATAGACAGCATGAAAATTTAAACACGAATGCTGCAAATGCAAATATGGTGTTCTTGGAGAAACACTTGGAGCTTGAAAAGAAGCATGTAAAGCATGCTAAAAAGGTGGCTAAGTTTGAAAAAAGACGCAATGATTTGCTACAGCAAGAGATCTGTCGCTTGAAACAGGATCTTCACCAGTTCTGTGATCGACTTAGTGTACTGGATGGTTGTTTCTGTTGTGGAGTCGAAGAGATAGATGCTTCAGCAAAGGTTGGTATCTTTAGATCTTTTGGTAACTTATAAATTTGCCTGATGAGAAGTAATCCTTTTATATTTTCATGTTAAATCTGATTTTAGAAAGTGTTACTTGTTTTTAGGTTACAGTGATAGCATTTATAATTGGAGAACATTATGCAGGATTTTGATGAATCTTTAGCGTTTTATCGAGTGTGAACTTCATTGTAGGCGCTTATTTTGAAAACTTATATGCCTGGTTGTTATTTCAGTCTAACTGCATAATACCTACTTGCATAATGATTCTCCCTGTGGTTCTCTGTCTCACTCGCTATCTCTCCTTTATGGGCATATGAACCATTTCTACTTACTATAAATACTTTACCAAACTTTTTATTTGCTATCTGATATACTTAGCTCAACTTTTTTTGTCCTTTATGTGAGAATGTTGAAGAGTCCACTTCTCATCTCGTCTTGCATTGTGTTCTCTATGGCTGCTGTGTTTGCCAATTCCAGATTTGATAGCATGCTCTCTAACCAACAGGATACAATGCCTCTATGCAAAAACAGAATTCTTCAAGTTGTCAACGATATGGCCGAAACATTTTTTCCTTAGTAATTGATTGGTAGCACATATGGAAACCTAGGTGCAAGCTAGAATTTGCGATTGAGAACAGACATCTTAACCCATGCTATTAAAAACACTTCCTTTATGATTCAGGATGATGTAAGTTTCACGTAAAGAAGGACAAAACTGAGCGTTTTTTTCTGTAAGCTGTGTTAACAATTGTACTGTCCAGTCTGCTTTTACAGTTTAACTTTAGTGCCTCTTTACTTATCAGAAGACTACAGTTTATATATTGGACTTGTTATTTCGTGCCTCAGCAGGGAAACTTCAGAGGCACCGAAACTGCCTCAGGTACACCTCTAGCTGAGCAGAACAAGCAGAAGCAAACTTGCAGCTACAAAGCTTGCCCAAGAACTGAAGCTGCATAAGGTCTGTTTTTTGGAGATTGTCAGAATTTATCAAAGCTATATGTAGTACTATGTCATGTGTGAAATGGTGCACTGCTCTTATTTTGTCAGAGTGTAGATTTGCTCTTAGCAAATTTCCTACCTATGTATATATAAATATGTTAATACTTAATAGATCAGCAAACTCCCTTGCATATTTTGGAGTACGGTGTCCCAGGATGAAAGCAGTAGCTCATGCTACACCTGGAATTTTACATGGTGAACTTGGGGATATTGTCATTGACCTGCAAGCCAACCTGCAGACATCAGGTGATGAATGAGATCCTGTGTCACTTTTTCCTTTGGTATGTGAGGATGAGAGTTCTTGCCTCTTGGCATTTTAATCATGATCATTTGCTTAAATATTTTAGTTTTGCATATAAATTTAAAATAGTGATCTAGAAGTTATTCCCTTTTCCTGCCGTAGAGGTTAGGCCCATGTATATTAGCTTTATGATTCTTTATTATAAGTTGCCTGTCCCCGATCCTGAAACAGATGTATAACTTTGACGAGCTCGTTTCATTTTTGTGTGCTCAAGATGCCTTCAGACTTGAGCCGCCATATCATGTGTGCTCCACAATTAGGTATAGCATTTTTAGAGAACAGTATTTTACTCTAGTTGAAAAGCCTGGCTACTATGTACACTGGGTACTGCAAAATCTACAGAACATAATGCAACAACCTACACAAAATTCTCAATGGAGACGACATAAGTTTTTATTGCATATACATACTACTATTATAGTGCAAAACCAAGACATGCGATGAAACCTGACTGCAGACTCTTCTTCTCCTTTGAGATTGTGATTTGTTGTGGTCTTTCTCGAATGTTGTACCTGAATGCTTTTTGTTATATTTTTTTAGCACTTGGATTGTACTTATCTTTCTGTGTTTTAATCATGATGGAGGAAAGAAACGGTTGAGATTGAAAGGCAGGGTGTAAAACTCCTCATTTCGACCGTCTCCCTGAATGTCCTGAATTTAACCCACCAGTGCATTCCTCTGTCTCTGGCACTGTCCTTGTAGTCCAGGGTGTTGTCAAGGAAAATGGAAACAATTAGAGCAACTGTTGGCGAGGATGAGAAGACTGTGTTGATCAAATCGTTGAACTGCAGCAACATGAAAAAGAGAGAATGCACAAGTAAATTTTTGTTATTGCAAGAAGAGGAGAAGGCAGATGCTTATCCGAGCTGATGAAATTTTGTCACAAAGTCTATACAAGAGAGGGATGGGAAAAATGCACCCATCCAGCATTTGTGTGAGCAGGCGGGACCATGATGAGCAAGGACAGGGTATTCACGAAAAATACTCGGGAATGGAAAACCCAAGAAACAATGAAACACCTGTGATGAACATATTTCTCATCGAGTTCATGTTTGTGAACTGCAGAAGCGATAGTCCTACAGATGCTGTGCCCCAAAAAAAAAAAGAAGTGTCAGTAGCAAGATGATAAAATGTATCGAGTTTCATACATTGCCTATGTCACTTCGAAAATATCACATGGTAAACAAAGGTGTTATGAGCATTACCGACAATTCCAAACAAAACACAGTAGACTGCAGCAAAAATTGGGATAGGTATTGATGCAAAAAGGGCTCCAAATTTTCCTGTAGAAAGTAGAAATATAATGGAGCTGACATGATTATAAAATGAGGATGCAAATGGAGCAAATTGTAATGACGTTTTCACTCACCCAATATAGAGAAGAATATCATAAAACCAGCCGAGATTTGAATAACCCTCCGGCTGCCAACTCGGGTAGATCCAAGAAGTCCAATGTTCTCTCTGTATCATGTTATTCTAACCAAGTCAGAACCAGTTCCTGAAAGAATGGAAGACATGCCAAGCACTACTAAAACTTACACTGACACAGTTGAACCAGTTCCTGTTCCAAAAAGTCCATCTAATAAAATCCCAAGTCCCTGCACCAGAAGTAAACCTTTATTATGACTATGAATTGAACTTTCTAATTTTTTTTTTGAAATGATCCAATTGTAACTATAAAAATTCAATTTGTGCACCTGCCATCCAATACCACGGCTAAGAACATGAGCTGGAGGGGGGGTCGCACTAGCTAACCTCGATGCAGCTATATATGCTCCAGTCGACTGACAAAAGTAGCCATCACAAGTTTTTCCCAGAGAAAAGTAACAAATAGCAAAAATGTAAATTTCTCTATTTATTCTTATGTTGTATTATTAGTAGTACCTCAATCAAGGAGACTAAAGCGGCAGCCATCATTCCGAACGAATGCCCAGCATCAAAAGTAGGTGCACCCCATTGAAGTGGATATGGGATTTTTTATCCTGTATCAGTCCGTAAAGTGCAACTGATGTTAGTACATAGAACAAATCGGTAAAGACTGCAAAATTCAAAAATTGTAAGAGCCAGCTGATTCTAAAGCGGCTGCATGAAAACTTGCATGCGATGGTGAAACTGACCAAGGTGCAGAAGAGATGAGGTTAGCTCTATCCGTTCGGCAATGGATTTGTGTAAGATCGGGGCGATGCTTATAAGCACCACCAGCAGTAATCATATGTGCATAAGCCCAAATCACCATGACTGATAACAGGAGTGCAAACCGCTCCAGTATAGGCAGATCCTTGGTTCGAAAGTTTTTCAAGTACTGCACGTAAACCATATCAAGAAATGAGAATGTTATTGCCGTTTATCTCTTATAACCAACATGTTTCCGAAACCGAAAAACATTGACAAGAAATCCATGGTATTTAACATTTGCACATTGATAATGGTTTACCTGAGAAAAGAGTACAAATAGAATGAACATGGGAATTCCAATTTCTACACACCTTCCAGCCTGGTCACAAAAGCAATACAATCCAATTTAAACATAATTTTCACACTGTTGTGCATGAGCCAAAGGTGATTAACGGAAGTAGCCAGTGTAGGTGCGATGACATACCAATGGGAATCCTCTATCGAACAGTCCGAAACCAACCAAAGAAATTACTGGAACCATTCCTAGAGGGCTGAAAAACCTGAAATCTCAAACATTTGCCAAGCAAGACAGCTTTGTTAAACATCCAGGACGCTTTCTGGCTGAATTACGCGACCTATCAAGTTAGAGTTCGGTGACCTAACTTGTTGAAGGTAATAATTCAATCTAAGAGTGGGAACGTTCACTTCATGTTCATGACAAAATGAGATGTCAAAACTTGAACTGTAGAATATATATATATACCTGGATACAATTCCCCACAACTGACTGAAGCCAAGAATGATTTGGACACTGGATGAGACTATCACAGCTCCTTGGATTGCCCTCATTGTTGCCAGAAATCTCTGATAAGGAAACATTAACATTATATCAACACATAATACACGAGTCGCACTGTTCAGTATCATGATACGAACTATGAAATATGGACATCACATTCACACTCCAGAAATTTATAGCCGGTGAAATATGTGGTGTGTGCCAAATGCAAAGGTAAATACCCCTCGACTCCGTGGATCAAAAAAAGTAAAAATATGGGGGCCAATAGGATAAGTGCTAACATCCTTTTAAAAGTCCGATATTACTGTGACACAGTGATACAATCATTGGATGGTACATAATACCAATGACACGAATTCGAAACTCGGCTGGACCAATTATATGTAAAATGGTTTTTTGTGCATGGGAGCAAAAAAAAACTTCTCAAAAAATGTTTTTCTGAATCATTAAACCAAAAACAAGAAAAGGAGACGATAATGTTTAACTTTAATCAGAAAACGAAATATTCTCCTAGTTATTTTACACTTGTCTGGTGAAGTATACCTCTCATCTCACGTTTCCCTCACTTTGCATCAAAAATCATAAATTATTCACTTTCTCATTAAAAATGGTCTCATCATAAAAATTTAAAATTAATTATTCAAAAGCTAACTGATAAGATTATAACACGCATTTATTCTCAAGGATATATAAATTTGTTGATTGCGTAAGGTGGATTTTGACAGACACTACCCGGATCACCGGTCAGCGGAAATACCAGGTGCGAATCAATTTGGTTAGTCCAAGTATAACGGCATCAGGTGAACACAGTTTAATTAAACTCTAAGAGCTAAAAATACTTCTGTTGAAAAAATGATGCCTTCAGAAAATCATGGAGCACCCCGAATTAGAACGACGCATGTTGGCTCGAACTTGCTCAACTTTGTTTCAGTCCTTCTCTATACACAAAATTGGTTAAAAAGACCAAAATCAACAAATTCTGAGTGAAAAAGACATCTAGATTTTGATACTGTTTAAATGGACAAAAATAAAAAAATAGCCAGGATGTAAAACAAGCCATCCTACCCATTTTCAAATACTTTTTTTTTTGGGCATCCGCTTTCATCCTCTTGCTATTTTTTAAGTTTGGTCGATAAATCCAAGCCATGTCATGATATTTTATTTGTCCATTTCACCCATACTAATTTTTTACTGACCATTTGAACCAGTTTTAAAATATTTTGGACAAATAACCCATTTTCCGTTCTCTA
>JAJJWW010018625.1:0-35513 GCA_023531295.1 Papaver armeniacum
ATGCGGCTGGTGTTAGGGGAAGGAGATGGTGGTGGCTCTGCCATAGTTTCACTACAAAACAGAGGGCCTTTAGTGACGGTTTTAAAACCGTCACAAATAGCAAAAAACCGTCACAAATATGGAAAAAACCGTCACAAATGTGTCTTTGTGACGGGCGACAATCCGTCGTTACTACTGGGGTCACAAATGTTTTTTTGTGACGGTTGAGAACATTTGTGGCGTTTGGTAAACCGTCACGAATAGTAATTCTATTTGTGACGCTCGGTCAAACCGTCAAAAGTCATTTTCTCCGATAATCGCAGCCTTCGCCGGGATTTTTTTCTGTTGTGACGGTTTACAAACCCTCACTATTATATTAATTATTGGCGGCCACCTTTTGCCGATGTTAGGAAATCGATACCTGGCCGCTACAAATGCATTTTTCCACACACAAAAATAAAAAGATTTTCAAAACTCACATCATTCACACTACTGGATAACCTTCAATTGCAGAATTCTTATACCATTCCTAACAAAGTTTTACATTGATGCACTATAGAAACAACAATAAGATGTTTCACTGTTTAAAAAAAAAAAATCTGGGCAACAAAACAACACCCAGAAAGTTCAAAAAGCTGGTAACTAAGATTATCAACATCCAAAATGCTTGTGGAATGAGTTAGGGGCATGATAAGAACACACCTGATGGCATGAAAACAAAAAGAAAGAGATCTCATTCCATTGTATTAAAAAAAAACAAGCACCCGAGTCGCGTAGTTATGTGTAAGTAGTATATTAGTCAAGCATCTATGTGCACCAAGATCTTCCATTCATGGATTGTTCTCGATCTCTCGCTACCAATGGGGTAACAAATGTTGGCAGTTCCTAGATCCATGATGCGCAACAAGTGCCTCCGATTCAGCTATCTATTGCATTGCTGCTTGAATTTTCGCCGATGGGGTAACAATGTTGGCGATTTCCCATCCATGATGCGCAACATGTGCCTCCGGTTCAATTATCCGATTGCATTGTTTTGAAGTTCTGCAACAATATTTTCCAATTGTTGTCTAAGGTTCAAAACGTCAGCATTTGGGTCAGTGGTAGGATTGGTGGACGATACTCCACCCCAATATTTCTTTGGCTTTATACCATTGCCTAGATAAAGAACACGACCACCTTTATCTCGTCCTCGCACTTGGGCCAAAGCATCATGTCGTCCTTGTAGCATAATATCGTAACCGGTTGGCTAGCTTGGATCTCTACTTCCTCCATTTCCTTCGCAAATATCAATTACAAGAGCAAATGCTTAAGCAATCATATGTAAACAAATTCAAACTTGATTAATAATAAATCAAAAGTACATACAAGTTCTCGCAACCACTGGATCCATCAATACTAGCAACCACGCAGATATAACACCCGGTTCAAAGTCCATCAAATTGATAAGAACCTAAAGAGAAATACTTGGATGTTACACAACAAAAAGTTGGAAGACAGAGAAATAAGAGACCAATTAATTGAGGAAGAACCAACTTAACTAAGCATACAATCACTTATTTATTGAAATTATCACACACGAAGAATGGCTTTGCAAAGGTCACTTCATTGTTGATTAGGACGACTTTGCACCGCCAGGTTGGCTAATAAAACCAAAGATAAATCAAACACCGCAAACATGAAAATAAAATTGTAGTAATCTAGATGTATGTCTATATAAAAAAGTGATTCCTCTCGTAAGATAACATCATAGTTAATGAAGGTAAACTTACCGACCACCAGATTGATACAAAGAAATCTAAGTTTATGTCTTTCTAAAAGTGAGGGAGTCTCAAGGGGTCTAAGAAAACTTCAACACTAAAAGGAATTGAGTGGACGTATACTAGTAAACAATTTTCAAAGTGACTTAAATAGTATATACCAATATCTGTCATTAAACCTAATCATTAAGCAATATGCATATAGTAAGCCAAATAGTCATGTCCAATTCACTTGCCCATCTACTTGTAACCACCACAGACAAGTAGTAAAGTTATTTCTTAAGCCCGATAGATCATAGATGACACAAAACTTTCCACATAAATGACTTGTTTTGCTAAATCAAAGCAACTAATTCAAAACATTGTTACAGGACTTCAGAGCATTGTTAGAAAACTACTGTGAAGTTGCAACTCTTAACTATGAGACTTCTCATGAAAAACAAGAATAATAATGCTTACTTGTTTCTTCAAATCGCAAATTCCAAACCCTCAACTTAAGAGTACACCTCCATTGAAAGGAGATCCTCCACAACATTGTGTGGTGGATTAGCAAGACGTTCTTCCACCGTATTCCATTTTTTATAAGATCTTAAAATGACCTTTTTAACATGAAATTTGTGATCCTTCCACCTATCATTTATCTTGGTGTAGATCCAGTCATCCAACACTTAACATGGGTACTCAAATATTTGCATCGACATCAAATATACAACCACAAAACACGAAAACATCAATTTATCTACGTCATTAATCTCCATCTTAGTTTATTCTCTTTATCAAACATGTTCGAGCTTAACACACGGCTGGTATTGCACCACGGTCATAACAAATGTGCAAGTCTAAGACCTAGAAATCCTAAATGGCCAGAACATTCCAATGGACTAGGTAGCATACACCATACATGTCCTAAACCACTAAATCGCAAACACCATATCACAGTTGCTTAAAAAGTTTTACATGTGCATCGTTCTAATTTATCCAAGAATAATATGTTAAAATTATCCAACAATCCAAAAAAGTAAAGTGTTTACTCAAACATTTACATCTCTAATGAAAGAAGCACATGAAGATACCTCTATGAATTTAAAAGCTAGTATTCGAACACAGCATAACCAAAATGTCCAAGTCTAAGAGAAAATTCTAAATGGACAGAACATTACAATGGACTTGGTAGCATACACCGTCATAAATGGCCAAAATCTAAGGAATTCAACAAACACAATGATTTCAATAATTTTAACAGAAAGGAACAAAGAGAGGCAACATTCGACAAAGTCCTTTGTACTTTGAAGAAGGAACCACTCACAATAAAACATGATGTACCAATATGTAACTCGAGATGAAAATGACTAATCTGACTGAATAAATGAAATACCCCATAAAGTCTCTCCAATGACACGTACATAAAAGATCGATTGAGCATGAACCAGAGATATGCATTGGAGTTCAAATGATAAGGCAATACACTTATTAAATCAAATTGTATAAACAGGGAGTTTTAAAATGAACTTAAACCAGTGCCATAATGCAAAACATTGAGTGGAAAATCTTTGAGTTGGCAGAGATAGGAGGGGGAAACAATAAAACTCAAGTCCATGAAAGGAATTTCAAAATTTGGTAAATAGTGGAAATTCAAAAAAATAGTTAATTGGGTCATTTTTACAAACAGTAAGTAGGTTGGACAAGAAAGTTTAAACCTAATACTTGAGTTAAAAATGAAATCCCCAATGATCACTAAAACTCCAGTGTGCATTTCACTTGAACGAACCAAAATTTTAAGCTAAACAAATTAAAAAGCACTATCAAGTAAACCAAATACTGGTACAATGGATTTAATGTATAATGCAGCACATGCTCACAAGTTTTGGAATACGAACGAATCAAGCTAGTACTAAACAGTGATACAAAATGCGAACGTAGTATCCAAGTAAGTGGAAATAATCCCATTTAAGGCATAAGGGAAGTAAAATCTACCATTTGTTAAATCCAGTTCCACAAATAGGAATTTTAGAAACTAAAATTAAGCTAGTGTTGTAAACAAGTCTTTGGTTGAAAAGTTAAATTGTAGAGTAGTGAGGAGAATGAATCCAGAAAATCCCATGAGAACACCAACAGAAAAGTATCATAAAAATAGCTCACTGAATCATTTTTCAAACACGTCACTGGCTAATTCCGAAAATCAATACAATATTTAATTTAGGGAAGGAAAACCAAACACAAATGTTTGAAAAGCATTTTCAATCTTCACAAAACCGATTACCCCATCTGAAATCTCATGTAGTATAATGTGTACGAAAAAAAAATGAAATTTATATGATTCCAAACCAATTTTTGTTTGTTGTAAAAGACCATCAATGCATGGGTGATTTGAATATCCCATCTTAGTGTCGCACTGAGCTTAACTCTGTTTGTGCACTCGACATAACAAGGTATCCAAGTCACACTTTAGTACTTTGACATATTATACATAGAACTAAAAGATGGAAAGAGTCTAAAATGCAAGCCAACTAAACCGTACACAGCAAATTAGAGATATACATCTTCAACGTACCTTGAAATTCGGACAAGGGATATATTTCTATGCTTTGTATGATTTCAGCTCAATTCAACCTCCATTTGTCCCTAAAAAACAACAAAACAGCAATGAGCAATGGCACCAAAATTAGTTGATCCAGTAGAACAAACAGCCATAATTAAAGTACACATAGGAACATATTGATGCTCAAAATTTAACTATAAATGAAGTATGTATTCGTCATCAATGTAAACTTCCCAAGCGTACATAATGAGAAAACAACAGATAGAAGTCCGCATTTAGTGTAAGCTCAAATCTAAGAAATTCAAAGCTGCAACCACATTTTTTTAGTTCCATCAACAGAAACCCATATCTAGATTTCATTTCTAGACCACGAATCCATAACACAAACCCTTAGAAATCAAAGAAAATAAAACTTCCAAGAAACCCTAAGAAATTGAAACCAAGAAAAATAAAATTAATTTTTTTAATTAGAATTAGAATACAAACAAAAAGTCTGGAAATTTCACCTAAAAGTTTACTCCTTTAATCCTGCAGAACAAAGAAACATGAATTAAAAGTAATATTAAGCAAACCAGATCTAAGAAACTTTAAGAAAAACCAAATTTCTTAAGGAAACTAAAATTAAAAGTAATACAATGAAAAAGAGGGGAAAATCAACTTCAATTGACTCCTTTAGATCATATTAAACAAAAGAAGAAAAAATCATTAATGGATGAGTGATTACGATTTAGATGGAGAGAAGGCAAGAGAATCAAACCTCTTAGAAACTTCTTCTACGGAGAAGGCAAGAAAGTAAGAGAAGAAGAAAAACAGATAATAAGAAGATAAGAGAAAGAAATTAAAAAAAAATATAAGGGTTGAAAGTTTTGGTGAAAATTTCAAAGTGGGAGAGATAGGTTTCACCGGAATTCACCTCATTTTCTCGAAAAAATCTCGACGGTTTTAAGAACCCAAAGAATTGAAGAAAATTTCTTCCATTTTAATCATAAAACCGATGGATTTTCTTGTGTCGGAAACTTAAAACTGATAGAAACACGTTTGACTTTTGACTAACTTTAGTATTTGTGACGGGTTGGTCCAAAACTCTCACAAATGTTTTTGTCGGACCCTGAAACCCACCCCGAGAAATGGTGTTGACTTTGACTCGACCTAAGTATTTGTGGCGGTTGGCTCAAAACCCTCACAAATAACCCTTATTTGTGACGCCCCTGTTTAAAAAACCCTCACAATTGAGACATGTTTTTGTAGTGTTTGGTCGGGGAAGAAGAGAAGGGGATGGATTCTCTGAGTTTGTCGGGGGAGGATAGAAAAGAAAGAGAAAGAGAAGATGGGGCTGGTCGATGGGGGATGATATAGGTGGCTGCGGTGTTGAGCGGGAGTAGCGAGAACTGATGGGACGGATGGAGCGACCGTAGGATCCAGGGGTACCCGATGCGTGGGATGATGCGGGCGTAGGATGAACATGGATCAAATCTAACGGCTCAGACGAGACGGGCTTGGATACGGGTTATGGGCCGGGTCTTGGATAGCTTGAGCCCATGTTTTGTAAATGGGTTGCTTCTTGTTGGGTTGCAACTGATGCGCGCGCGGGCTTTGGCTTGCTCCATAGACGCTTGTCTCCAATTTTCTGCTCTTTTGGCTCCTCAATTTCTCCGATCTTTATTTACTACCTAAAAACACAAAATTAATTAGTACAAATATTTATTCTTGAAAACAAAGAAAATACGAGAACTGGGATAATATCTCGATTTTCGAACACAAAAGATGAGCTAAATGCCAATAAATAGATGTAGAAATATGTAATATTTGGCACTCATCAAGCACAAAACCTCGGCTCGGAATATAATCCTAAAGTACTCCAAAGACTCAAGTATAGTCAGTCAAGAAGGTGGTAAGACCTTAGCAGAGTTCCCCAACAACATAGAGCTTGGGAAGCTCGGACCCGATCACGACCCGACACTCAACTACTAGTGTCGATGTAGTAGTTTTTTCTATTAGTTGCAGACTTCTTCGTAGAGTAGGCGTTGTGCTCGCATATCAATTTCATGAAAATTCCTTTTCATGCAAGGACAAAAGTTGGTTCGAGGACCCCTTGGTCAAATTAAAGTAGGTCCTCATTCCGAGACGGAGTCGTATGACGTGAGAGTGTCACGTACGGTTCCTTTGAGAAGGGTGTGATACCACCACCTATCGTGCCCGACGAGCGGTCCACGGATCCGCATCCCTACTCACCCGGTCTATGCACACGCTCTCCCCAGGAGGTTGTCCGCCTATCCTAGGGGCACGGCACCTAAGCTAATTCAGACCGCTAGCTCTTTCTAACCGTTGTTGGCTCTCCTTGATTTCTTTCATTTCAAGTTCAGACGTTAGCAAGATAAAAGAAGGTCGGAGTCGTGAACAGGAAAAGCGAAAACCGGTTATGCCGAGAGGACAGGAAAGGAATGATAAGCACTTCATGTGGAAATGTTACATAATTGTTTGGCTACTAAAGACAAATTGGATAGAAATACCCAGTATAGTGAGGTTAATTGTTTTTTGTGCGGTAATAGTAATGAAAACATGCATCATTTATTTGTGGATTGTGAAGTAACGCAAAGAATATATGCTGGCATTAATTCTCAAATCCTATCTATGCTAAGCAATATAGGCTTTCATACTTGGCTTTATGATATGTTTAGCTCTACTAACTCTCATTTGCAAAGTTGACAAAACGACATTTGAAATAGTAAGTTTTACATATTGATACATCCGGAAATCTAGGTGTGATAAACTATTTGACAAGGTTCGAGTAAGTGAGTCCGGGAATTATTTCAACCATCTTGTCGGAAATGAGAGAATGGAAATTGAGTAACATATATGTGGTCATCAATCTTAATGATACTCTATATACAATTCCTAAATGGTCTCCATCTGAATGTTTGGTTGATAAAATTAACTTTAATGCGTCATAAATTAAGAATGCAGAGTATACGGATATGGACCGATATGTAGATCTGTTTCTGTGGGACTGAAATGTACCTGTATGAGGAGCGGGAAGAGCACTAAATGCGTAATGCCGAGGCAAAAGCTCTTTTAGAAGCAAGTATTGTGGGCTAAAGGAGAGGGGAAAACAAGAATTCACATAGAGGAGACCGCACCAATGTGATCAATGCTCTAAAAGGAAACTCAAAGGATGTGAATTGGACTACCTATAATATTATTTCCGATGCTTTAATAATTTTAAGAGAGTTTGAGTTTTGGGAATGCTCTCATGTTAAAAGAGATGCAAACCATTTAGCTGATGAACTTGCGAAATATGCAAGGTCGGAACATAGTAATTTTTGTTTTTCGGATATTTTGCCTCGATTGGATTAATGATATGGTCCAATTATATAAAAACAATATGTAGGTTATTATTCTCAAACTAAGGGTGTACACGGTACGGTTCGGCTCGGTTCTTGACGAGACCGAGTACCTGTACCTCACACACCTCGGTTCCAAAATGTTGGACCGGTACCTGTACCTTTGTACCTCGGTTCCGGTACCATTCCGGGTACACCTGGTCGGTACTGTGTACGGTTTGATTTCACTCGATCAGTACTTTTTCCGCAATGATTTTTTTTTTCTCCGACAATCTAAGTAATTGCTTTTCAATATATTAAGTAATACTAATATCTCAAATTCTCATTCAAAGCAACAACTAATAAGTAGCAATATTAAGTGAAAAACACACACACTAAAGTCTGGAAAATCCGAAAAAAGAACAAGTAACAGTAGGCAGTAGCTACAGTCTACAGAACAGACACACACACACTAGGTCTTGAAAATGAGAAAATCAAAAAAAGAACAACTAGCGGTGTAAGCTAGTGTTGCGGTAGTCTTGAATCTTGATCTTCTAATCCATGTCACAAAGACTTGTGGTGTCATCAATGTTGATAGGACCAAGTAACGCACGCAAAAACAAATAATAACAGATTAGTAACTATTAGACTATATCTATTACGCCAAACACAAGTAATAATGTAATATGTTACCTTCTTCAATTTCAACATCATCATCTCGGTATGTAATCAGATAGAAGATCAAGTTGTATTGGCTTCCTTAGCTTGCCTTTGTGTGCAAAGCAATGCCTCAACTGTCCTTGTAGATAAAGAGCTTCTACAAGGACTTAAGACTCGCTTCTCCGTGCTAAAAGCAGACTCAGAGGCAACAGAAGACACAGGAATGGCTAATATGTCCTTAGCCATATGTCCAAGAATCTTATACTTTGTACTGTTGGTCTTCCACCAACCCAATAAGTCAAACTCCTCATCATCATCTTCTCCTTCACCTTCTTCATACTGGTCAATGAAATATTTATCCAACTCGTTTTTCCCTCATCATCATTTGGGCTTTTCTTGAACCTCTTACTCCTTGACAACTCTTTCATACGACTTGGCCCTCCCATTGGTTTACTTTACCACCGCCTTGGCTTGTCCCTGGATAGAACTACTTGACTCCTCCTCATAAACTGAATAGACATCCTTATATTCTCCAAATAGAATCTTAAAATCCAACTTAACAAGCTTCATAACAGATTCAACCTTAGAAGAATTCTTTCCATACAAGAGCTCAAGAGCAAATTGTAGTCCTTTTTCTTTCTCTCTAGGATCCAACAACATGGCAAAAAAGGTTGTAGGGTTCATCTTTGCATAATCACCCCAATATTTGTTATACTTCTTAAACATTTTTCCAGCCATAGTAGCAATAAAAGGATCTTCATCTACATTATCTCTAAACTCAACTAGTTGCTCATATATGATAACTAATTGCCATAAGAAAGTTTTTGTTGTTACCTTAGTTGAGGCTGAAAATGCAACAGTGGCATCGAAGAATACTTTCAAACATTTGATAAGGCCTCTGGCAAAGATCCAGTCCTCTTCACATGGAGCAGGTTTCCTCACTACTACCTTCTTCTTCTTCTTTTGTGCCTTCTTCTTCTTCCCTGTCACCTCAACTTCTTCTTCTTGTTGTTCTTCTTCACTAAATTCTTCTTCTTCTTCTTCACCAATATTAACATCAACATCAAAATCATTAGCATCAGGTAGATCTTTCTCACTCGCTTTGGGTAATAAAACAACCGCCGATATTCCTTGTCATACCTTTCTAACCTAATAAATGTTTTTTCAAACACTTCTGCAGCTTGTAGCATCAAGAATGTGCTGTTCCACCTAGTCTTAACATCTAATATCAATGTTACCTTAGACTCTATTCCAACTAATTTTGCACAACGCTTAAGCTTAGCCAACCTAGATGGAGAACCCTTTATATACTTGACAACTGACCTGATTCTTGCAATTGATTTGTTGTAGACCCTCACAGCATCTTTTACCACAAGTGCAAGTACATGAGCCGCACACCTTACCTGAAAAGGTGAATTCAAACAAGTATTAGATATTTTAACAAAACTAATAAACATAATCCTAAGTAGAAAGTAAGAAAATAAATAAGTCATATTCATAAACATATACTTACATGCAAGTACTTAGCTCTCTCTTCTGCCCTTGTCTTTGAAACAATACTAGTCTTCAAATAATCCATTGCTACCTTGTTGGCACTCACATTATCCAAAGTGTGGTAAACACATCTTTAAGCTCCCAATCCGACAAACACTTCTCTAACATCTCACCAATGTCAATTCCTTTGTGACCACTAACCTCACAAAACATAATAATTCTCTTTTGATACTTCCACCGCCGATCAATAAAGTGAACCACATTACAGATGTAGTTGTAATTGTTTGGTGAAGTCCATGTGTCTCGTTGTCAAACTAACCTCTCGCTTGGTTGACTTGAAGTAATTTTTCAACTTTTCTTTCTCTAATACATACATGTCTAATAAACATCTATAAATAGTCATTCTACTTGGCACAACAAATCTAGGCTCTAAGACATGCATCATTCTCCTAAAACCTTCACCTCAACTGCTTCTAAATGACATCTCATCAATTATAATAAATTCAACAACTGCCCTTTTACATTTCTCTTGACTGAAAATAGTAGAGACTAACTCGACCTTCATCCTCACCCGCCCGCAGGTTTTAATGTCGAGTTTGTTATCCTTTTGGCTTTGGCTTGTTAGGATTCTCGCTTGCATCTGTTGAAGTGCTTCCACATTCCACTTGTACCATTCCTTCCAGTATGAGCCTTTATCACCTTCTTGCAGTAATTGCATGTAGCATCTTGAACATTCAACCTCTTGAAATGATTCCAAATGTTAGAAGTTATCTTACCACCCATTTGAGTAGAAGTAGCTTCTAAATCTACTGCTGCTGTCTCGGGGTCTTCGTTTCATTTGTTGGTTGGATTAAGGATCCAACAACTGTATCTGTGGGCAGTGGTAGGTGTAGCAGTTGTAGGTGTAGGAGTAGTTGTTCCATGAGCTTGACTTGATGCATCCATGCCAGCTTATCACTGAGAAAACAAATTTAACTTAAATGCTGAAAAATTAAATAAGAACTGAAATAAGAACTGAAATGAAAATGAAATGAAATAAGAATCGAAATGAAAGCGAAATGAAATAAGAAATGAAATAAGAACTCATTTGAAAAATTAAATAAGTGAATTCATAGAAATAGAATCATCAATCATAGTATCATACATATAAAAGTTCATAAATATTAAAGATATTGTTCTAAGCATAACTGCATAAGTTCTAAGCATAATTGCCATTAAGTATAACTGCATAAGTTACAACTTCTAAGCATTATTTATGTGAGCTCTGT
Organism: Papaver armeniacum; assembly: GCA_023531295.1. NCBI lineage: Eukaryota > Viridiplantae > Streptophyta > Magnoliopsida > Ranunculales > Papaveraceae > Papaver > Papaver armeniacum. The sequence continues at coordinate 11,018 of JAJJWW010018625.1, forward strand.
TATGATTAGGATTGCTGGGGCATCTTCTAAAGTGCTTCCACAAGGCAGAAGTTCCATTTCTGGACATGTTAGCCCTATAAGTCCTTCCACAATAATTGCAAGTGGCTTCTTCAACATTTCTCCTAGTGAAATAGCGCCATATTTCGTTTAACCCTAGCTGGAATTGATGCATCCATCACCGACAAGAGAAGAGACTTTTAAAAACATTGATCACAATTCAATCTTAGTCTTAGAGAAGAAATTTAATGAACCTTTTAATTTTGTAATTTCTAAACAACCACATTCATGTTATCTTGTAAAGACCGCAAAGACCGTAAGGATTGTAAGGAATGCAAAGATCGTGATAAATGCAAGGATTGCAAAGATCACACGACGACTACAAGGATGATAAGGAAGGACTGCAAAAAAATGTAAGGACGACAAAGACCGCAAGAAATGCAAAGAATGCAAAAACCGCAAGGGGATTGTTCATACCGCAAACCGCAAAAGACTTTGGAGACCGTGGAGATCGCAAGGACTGTGAAGACTGCAAAGACTGCGAGGACTGCAAAGATGATAAAAATTGTTATGATGATAAATGCAAGCATGGAAATTGAGTCATATATTAAGCAGACATCGTGAGCTTTCATTTCTGCCGAACAAACTTGCAATGTAATATGACCTTGATTCAGCATAATCTTCTTAATCATACCAGTGCAGGTTATACATGTGGAGATGCTAGCTTGATCACGCATTTCAAATTCTAATATATAATGAAGATGAAGATGCATCAAGGAACATTAATAAGAAGTGTGTCTCTGATCACTTTAATCTAAGGAGTTGTTCTTTTTATGCAACTATCAATAAGAAGTTTATATAGGGATTACCTAAAGTCTTAAGTACATTCTGATCAACAACATCAATAGCTAATGGAATTTCACTAGAGAGTCCTGGCACATTGCGACACACTAGTAGTAGTTAGAAGTAAACTAACAGCGGTGGAAGGTTACTTTAAAAGTCCGACCTAAACTCAACCAGCTACTATCATTTCTTCATTGAATGATGAGAAATTAAGTAGGAAATACTTAACCAAAAGCAACTGACTATAGTTAAGGCTATAACTCAGAATGGAAACCAAAAGCACTAATGTTGTAAGACTATGAATACACATGACTGCCTATTGCTAACATTAGTACCACCAAAAGAAACTGCAGAGAAGCTCAAAAACTATTCCTGACACTCCACCATGTAGTGTACATCGTATTAAGCGTTGTACATAGATCCATGGAATAAACTGAACTGACGATGTACACTTTTGTTAATGCCTGGCATGGCTAACCATATTACTATACAATGAAAAGTGATTTTCGGAAATGAGGGAATGGAACAATATCAAATGTATAAAATTAAAGGCAGGAACAAAAACAGGTTCCCTTAAATTTTGTAAGTATCAGTTGGATTGTTACCAGCAGCAACTGAGAAAAAAGTTTAAGGAGTACTTCCTCTTTCCCAAAATTATGAAGAATTAATGATCTTGATCTGGATGGTTCTCGTCTTATTCCAATTAGCAAAGATGATAAAAATTGTTATCAATTAATCAGACATAATTCTCATGGGTTATCAAGACCTTCAATCTTAATTCTTAACTCGGTAGCTGCTCACTCCTAAAACATGAATCACAATTGATAGAAAACAGCACACCCTGAGCTACATGGAATAACCACTATCTCAACAAAAACGAAATATACTCACAAGTCACATCCGAAAACAAAAATATTCATGAATGATGATCGAATAAATAAATTACCCAGGACTAGCAGAAATCACACAAAATCCAACAGAATATGGAAAAATTACTAATGAAAAATTGAAAACCTAATTCAAGAATGAAACATCCAAAACAAATAAACTAAAAGTATAAATCCAAATTCCAATCCGTAAGAATTAAAGACTAAAATAAAAACCCTAACCTTACCTTAGATTTCGATCAACAATATCCAAACCCCCAGTGAATATTCCTCCTCCAAAATCAAACCCCCAGTGAATATTCCTCCTCCAAAATCAAACCCCCATTTTTTTTTTTTTTACTTAACTTTGGTAGAGATTGAGATTGAGATTAACTTTGGTAGAGAATGAGATTTGAGGGTTAACACTTAACAGAGTTACAGAGAAGAAGATTGAGTTACAGAGAAGAAGATTTCTCCTTCTCAGAGAGGAGACGAGAAAAGAAAGAAGGAAAGTGAACTGAGTCTGAAACCCTAACCTTATGGTTTATATACCCCCTCTAATCTAACGGCTAATACTATCCCTTATCCCCTAAATCTAACGGCTCTAATAATTCGGGACTTTCGGTCCGGTACGGCACGGTACTTGTACTAGACCGTGTACCTGTACCCCCAGACCTCGGTTCCTAGTTTTTGGTACCGGTACCTGTACCTTGTACCTCGGTTCGATCCAAAACCAGGTACGGTTCCACCGGTTCCGGTTCGGTCCGTCGGTCCGGCTCGGTTCCTGTGCACCCTTATTCTCAGCAATATAATTCCTTTCTTATTAAAAAAAATAATGTTTCAAACGATATGTACACAAAGATGGGTTTGTAATATGATTGATAATCAGAGGTTCAACTTGGGAGAAGTGAATTTTCTTTGTTTGTTTTTCATAATGTAGTATAAGGATGAATGAGGTGGAATATAGATGTAATTCATGAAGGGTGTTAGTAACCATACATTATAAAGAATAGGTTACAAAGTTTAAAGAAAGGATGAACATGAGGTTGCATGTAGAAGAAAGTCTATCAAAGCTTCAAATTTATGCACGAGATGTTATATATTTATGTCTTTAAATATATGTTTAAAGATTCTTGATGGCTTGAATATAATGTCAAGAATATGCCTCATCTCATAAGCATGTACCATAGTATTATGGGCATTCACAAGGTATATATTCTGAGCGTGTATGTTGTATATGATGGTGGTAAATAATTAATATGCCACGTTGGTGATGGCTTTGGGAATCGCTCAAAGGATTAAACATGTTGATCACAGTGGAGATATCTGATGATTTTCTTCAGATACAAGGTAATGATGACATGGTTGGAGTATGATATTGAAGCTAATTCTTTCTTTACAGTTTCAACCTGAATTCCTTTTTTTTTATAGCCAAATAATTTTAATAAACCTATTGGGAGGATTTTATGAGATGGTATTATGAAGAACATAGCATAAGTCAAATAATTCAATTGATTCAGGTTAACAATGGAGACATATGTCTTTTTTGGAAGGACCCTTGGATTATTAATGGACAAGCTTTAATGGATTTATTCCCTTCTCTCTACCAGATTAGCAGATTGCACGAGGCTTTAATACGTGATATGTTACAAATTAACCAAGGAAATAATTGAAACTTTTCTTTTGCGGGAATCTTAAGAATGGGGAACTTGAGGATGTTTCTCATCATCTCAATTTGACTTCTTCTTTCAAAGTATTGAACACTATTGGAAAAATGCTGATTTAAGATAGTCGATAGTGTCATTCCAGTTAGTTAAACGACACTTTCGGACTTCTGCCAGAAAGTGTCGTAGATTTAGTGTCTTGTTCTGGAACGACACTTTCAAGTTGCCTCTAAATTACGATACTTTCAAGATGTCGCTAAGAACGACACCCGGGTTACGTCGTTTATTTAGTTTATTTAATTTAAAAAAAATACAATTCAGATTTGCTGAAATCAATCAGCCAAATCTAACTGGGCTGAAATAATTCTGATTCAGACTCAAATTACACTAAATTGAAACTCAAATGGCAATGCAAATGAAATTCAAATCATATGAAATACAAATATGAATTTATTTCATACCAAATACCTATTCCATTTATAAACTGTAAATTTAGTTCAAAATAATACAAAAAGGATTCATGTCCTAAAGAGACGTGCTACAAGTCCTAAAGAAAATAACTAAATCAATTTACAGGGATTATATAATCAATTTCAGCGATTATGACCTGGGAACCAGCTTCCATGGTCACAAAAGACACATAACTTGCAGAACTTTAAACTCTACTGGTCAAGGTAGGCAGTAGCATGGTACTTTCCTAAATGCAGCAACTTCCAACCATCTGGTACAAAGTAACACCAATGCAGCAGTAAACATAAGCATTAATTCACAAGCATCAGATCTTGCACCCTTCAAAAATTCACAATCATAGTAGCCGATGATTTTACATCCTTCAATGATCTTCAGTCATAGGTGATGAGTGCCAAATAGTGCATATTTATACACCTTTTTATTGGCATTTTACTCATCTTTTGCGCTTAGAAATAAGATATTTTCCCAGATTCTGTGTTTTCTTTGTTTTCGAGAATAAATATTTGTATTAATTAATTTTGTGTTTTTAGGTAATAAATAAAGCTCGGAGAATCTGAGGAGCCAAGAGCGAAGAATTGGAGTCAAGTGCCCAAGGAGCGAAAGCCGAAGCCGCATGCGAATTAGTTGCAAACCAACAAGGAAGACATGGGCTAGAGCTACCCACGACCCGGATCCGAGCCCGTCTCTTCTGAGACGTTGAGATTTCTTTCTCCCTCATCCTACGGTCGCTGTTCCCACTAGCATCGATGTTCGATACTCCGCTCAACACTAGATCAAGCCAAAACCGCGTACCTCCCTGAGCCGTTCAGATCGCACCAGCTCCATCCAACGCTCGCTAGGCTAGTCTCATCATTTCTCCGATGCACCCGCTCAACACCACACCACCTATATAAGCTCCTTAGCCAAAACCTAAACCTAATTTTCTCTTCTCCTCTCCTCTCCACCCGACAGAGCTCGCTCTCCACCTCCTCTTCCCCGACCATCTCTCGCAACACCATCACCACCACCATCTCCTCTGCCGTTCTTCCCGACACCACGGTCACCACCAAGAACGATGCACCTTCCCTTACCGTCTCTCTCTACCTAGTTCATAGCTTCTTCCCTAGAAGCTAAGATCGAGACAGAGAGAACTAGGGTTAGGGTTTCGCGAGCAAAGAGAGCAAGCATCACCTCAGAGCCGAATTGACAAGAGAGAGAGGACCTAATCAGGGAGAGCATGGGTAAATGGGTATGAATTTAATTGTTATTTTAAAGCAAATTTAGGGTTTGATATTTTTTGGGGATTTTTCATGTATAAATAAAAGGTGTATTTGGATGTTTGAGGTATGCACAGGCTAGCAGTGCTTCACTTAGGTTTTATTTCGTGCTTTAATTGTTTTGTATCATGTTTTAGTTCAAATTTCTAGGGTTGAGATGAAACCCATAATCATTGATAATTGTAGTTTATATTTTGATAATTGTTCTTGATTGTGCTATATACTTTAGGATATATAATCGAATACCTTGCATTTGCTTTCAAAGGTGCATACCATGTATGCACTCGTAGTCGTTATCACTATGTAAATGTATTGCAATTCACACTTCATTGTCCATTATTGATCCCAGGACTAGTTGTACCTGAGAAGACAGCTAGTGCTTAGGAGAAATACCTAATTGTGATTAGATATCCATCTTAGGATAAGTGTGATCATCTAAGTAATGAAAGTGATTTGTGATTAGTTGTCTTTGTGATAAGACAACTAATACTAGGAATTAGCTAATTGCTTTGGTTGATAACAAACCATCCTTAGAAACCCTGGATGAATGGCAGCCTTGCCATTACAAGGGACGAACGTTATTGAAGGTGAACTGAATTAGCTCAGATTAGGTGGTGAAGTCGACACCTAGTGCTTTTATATCTCTCGCTTTAGTTTAGTGTCACATTCACAACTCAAATCGCCTCGACACAACCCTCATTTTATGTTACACACTTCTTAGAAATTCAGTGAGTAAGCCTTGATCATATAAGAGCACACCCTCGTCTCTGTGGATCGACTCGTACGTGCCCAGTTCTACAACCAGACACCGTGCACTTGCGGTATTACCGTAGGCCAAAAATATAAACACCTTTAGAGGCCTACCAAGTTTTTGGCGCCGTTGCCGGGGACTTGGCGAGTGCCCTGTAGTTCATTGGCTTGTTTTATTGATTGTTAGCATTAAGTTTGTATATACTAGCTTGCATTCTAGTTTAAGTCGATTAGTCTTTGTTTAGCTGTAATTTGATTAGCAGTGTTAATCTCATAAACTGCATCATTATCTATATTGCATTTAGTATAATCATTTAGTTGTGTATAATCATTTAGTATCCTGTAACATACTCGTTGTACTCTTTGATTAGTATTTGTTAGTTAAGTACCTGCATTCATAGCTTAGTCATGTAACATTGTAGGTAGTAGCTTTTAACTTCAACCATTCACTTTCTTTCTTGATTTTCGATCCACTCTTGTACATATGTGCCTTACAATCCTGCTCTTAATCACCGATTTGTCTTAACTTGGCTTAAATTTAGGCATTTTGTACATCCTAGTTACATCTTAGCTCAATCCATTCTGTGTCATTAGCCTTTGCAGCTTACAGTCATAGCCCTGTAGCTTGGTCTGCCCTGAACAGATAACTAAGTGCAGTGGCTGTTATTCACACCGCAAGCATTATTCTTTTGCTTTGATTTTGCAACATAGAGAACTCAAATTCTCTTTTGAGTAACAAGTGCTTCTTTGTGAATTGTACAACCAAAGAAAGACAAGCAAAGGACCAGCAGGGCTTGTGGATCTGCCTAAACCCAGTGCTATACTGGTGGTAATGTATCCCAAACTTTTCATACATGAATGAATGAATGATACAGACTTGCTTGTTTGACCATTGTGTTGATTTCCAGACCATTCTCACTTGCTAGCCCCTGAAGCTGCAAGCTGTGAACTTACCCTGTGAATAAATCCTTGGTCTACCACCTGTATTGCCCTGCGCTTTGTAAACCCTGAGCATGCCCTGCTAGTCAGGATGCTCATGTGAATACATCTTTGATCTGTGACCTTGCATGCTACCTGTTGAGCCTGTTGTGCCTCAGCTGCAAACCCTGTTGAACTAATTGTTTGTTTGAGGTAGCCAGGCTAGCCCCTGTATTTCAGCTGTGCATCTGTGTGAACCCTGTGAGCCTTGTGAGCCCTTTGCCACCTTGCTAGCCCCTGAAGCTGCAAGTGTGAATTACAGATATCCAAGGCAGGTGCTTTAAAACCTAGTTGTCATTTGCCCAGAGCTTTGTGTGAAGCCTTGTAAACTTACTATCAGCTGAGCTACACAACCTGCCCTGCCACCCCTGTCTTTGTCATTTGTTAGTTTGTGAGTATGCCTTCCTGTGTTGTGCTTTGCAAGAGCCGTGGTGCACCTAATTTGGGCATGTGTAACCTCGCCAATCTGAGCCTAGCCAGTGCTGTGCACAGCCAGTGCACGAGTTTCCAAACTCGCACCAATGAGAACCCTATGCGATAGTTTGGCCGAAACAAACCATTGACTTCTAGCCCACTCAACTCACATCCGGGCCGCTTAGGCTAAATTGAGCCCACATTCCACTCGGGCTGTCTTTGTTACCACAACCTGGGCTGGCTAAGCCCACATCTGTTGGCTGCGCACACAAACTCAGCCCACATCTCGAGCCTTTTCACCTGGGCTGCAAACAGCTAGAGCCCACAAAAAGATAACCAAAACTCAGCCCACATAACTTGGCCTATCTAGCTGGGCCGTGCAAAAGACTAAGCTACACACCTGGGCTGTGCAACCAATTGAGCCCATAAAACCTAGGCTTTTCACAAATTCTGGGCTTCAAACAACAAATCCCAAACAAACCAAATTGAGCCCACAGCAACCTGGGCCTCCCAAACAAACCAAAGCTCCCAACAAAACCAAATGAATCCCATTGAAACCAAATCCCAATAAACCAAAGCCCACATAAACCAAACTAAATTTTGAGTTCAATTTGAGTACTAACTCATGTCAGGATTTTGGTCTGCATCTGGGGATGGAAACAAATCCCTTAGAGAGCGTACTTACGGGCACGCTTCACAGGATGAACCCCCCACATACCATAGTGATTTTAGGGAATTTTATGAGCCTTCTCCGGCCCTGACTTCACATGCCCTAATCACTATGAGCACATGCATCATCCACCACAAAGTTGAGAATGAACACTCTCCTCATACCCAGTCATCACTTCTCGATCAATTAGAAGCTCGACTATCCGGCTTAGAAAGGCAATCACATGAGCGATCTGTCGAATCTAGTTTTTCTAGGCAATATGAAATGCATGCTTGCACCTTGTGTGGTGGCTTAGACCACCCTGCTGAACATTGTTATATCTTGCATGATTTTAGATGGGTCTAGGGAAAACCATGATAATCCAATGTACGAAGTGTCTAGAAGTGACTATTGGGACCATAATCAACTCGCACACATGCATCATTCACCACAAAGTGGGGAGATGAACAATTTTATACTCCCCAACTCCTAGTTTGCAATCAACAATGGATACACTCATGGAGCTAAATGCTAGGCTTGAAATGAATGCAATGCATGACCATCCATATAGCAACATGTCTCGAATTTCCCTTCTCTAGTGAACCTCATGCACAACCATACAATGAATATCCATATGAGGAATGCATACCCACTAGTGAAGACTCTCCTTCAATGGAACAACTCAAGATGATTCTTCAAAGGAACCTGATTGAGTTACAAAATGATAGGATTGAAAATAGTGTTTCTAGTCTTACTCATGCAACTAACATTGAATATGAACCTAATCTAGAGGTAGATGAGTACACTAAAAATACTACAATTTTGAATGGAGAGATGGATTTTTGCTATGATGATGATGATGAATATGAATATGAAGAGCATGTGTATTTTGAAAATGTAATAGAATTTTTAGGTTCAGCGACATTAAGTGTCTCTCCTGTGAACCCTATGAATGATGCTTCTTCTGATATTCATGCATGTGATATTGATGTGGAACCTGTGCCATTGTCCTGTGAAAAAGACCATGATTTACCCACTCCTGACCTTAGGAAAGAGTGTGACAGTGCAAATGATTTTATACATGAAAATAACTTAGATGTACCTAACCTCTCTCCTGAGTCACAAATTGAAACTCCTTCACCCAACCTAGGTGTAGTTTGTAACAAAATTGCAATACCAACTTTTTCGAAAATGCCTAACTTAGGCCTAGAGCTTTGTGCTTCCCAAGTCCTCTTGGACTATTTTGCATCAAAGTATAACACTCTTAAGGAGCCACAGTTGGAATATGTATGTCCTCTTGTAATTAGCAAAACTCATTTCGAGTTAGACCTTTTGCATGATGTACCTTTAAAATTGCAAGATTTTGTTCTCACAAACACAATCTGTTCACAAATTTAGGTTTGGGGGAAACTCCTTCACATCTGATCTTACTTGCACTCTCATGTTATATTTGTGTAAGATTGTTGATGGTTGTACATATCGTCTTTTTGGGTTGATCCTCAACTCTTTAGACCGTTGGTTTATGGTGAATTTTCATTGTATATATCCAGTAGGACTTGTTAAATTTTTCTTTTCTTGATTCGGTTGAGTCTTCTTGCACATATATTATGCTAATCCGATATGATCTCCGTTGAGAATATTGGATTCCAGCCTTGACTAGTGAAGCTCCAACCTTGCTTCCGCCGACATTTCCGGTAATCTCTTCCCTTTTCTCTTTTCAAAGATAGTTCTCATGGTATGTGACTGTTTAAATTTTTCCTATGTTGACACATTGAGGACAATGTTTGATTTAGGTTTGGGGATGCATTTGCATTTAGAGTTTTTAGTCTTTTTAATCTTTTATTTTCAAAAAAAAAAAAAAAAAAAATTAGTTTATTTTCTGTGTCTAGTTACCACAAAGTAAAAAAAAAAAAAAAAAAAAAAAAAAAAAAAAAAAAAATTATTATTAAGTTTTTGTGAAGTTCGAAGTTCGTCATCAATAGTTGAAGACCAAGACCGAAGACCAAGATTGAAGACGTTTCTATGGTTTCTTATGAGAGAGTGATATTAATTGCCGATCGGGTGAGAAGTGAGTGAGTACTCCCACCCTTGCTAATGGTTGATTTCCTTCCTTAGAGATCATCGAAAAAGATTCTTTTGTCCACACCTCTGTGGAGTCTCAGATTTTATTTCGGAAGGTTATCCTTCTTACCTACAACGTGTGCGGGATTTCTCTCTTTATTCATGCCTCGCACACATGAGAGACTAAAAAAGCGATCTTTTTGAGTGCAATTATCATAAAACCTTAACGGTGAGGCAGAAGTTGAGACTTATGATCACAATCGAATCCGAATTCTTTCATATGGTATGGTTACTTCTCGCTCAACTCTTAAGGATGAGAATGCGTTCTTCGATAGTTCTAACTTCATTTACTAGCATGCGTAAACTCTATGTCCTCATAGCTTCTTGGAGGCTTAAGACTCTTTTACACTCGAAGTTGGAGAAGGTTTTGTGGGTACACCTCTTGTAAACCCTCACGAGACTACAACTCGTCCACTAGGGACACCTAGGGGTTTAAAGGCTTAGTGCATACGCTAAATGCATTCGAGAGACCAGCGACAAGTGGTATAGTTAGGATTTCTTTATTTCTCGTTTTCACTTGAGGACAAGTAAAATTCAGGTTTGGGGGTATTTGATGAGTGCCAAATAGTGCATATTTATACACCTTTTTATTGGCATTTTACTCATCTTTTGCGCTTAGAAATCGGATATTTTCCCGCATTTCGTGTTTTCTTTGTTTTCGAGAATAAATATTTGTATTAATTAATTTTGTGTTTTTAGGTAATAAATAAAGCTCGGAGAATCTGAGGAGCCAAGAGCGAAGAATTGGAGTCAAGTGCCCAAGGAGCAGAAAGCCGAAGCCCGCGCGCGAATTAGTTGCAAACCAACAAGGAAGACATGGGCTAGAGCTACCCACGACCCGGATCCGAGCCCGTCTCTTCTGAGACGTTGAGATTTCTTTCTCCCTCATCCTACGGTCGCTGCTCCCACTAGCATCGATGTTCGATACTCCGCTCAACACTAGATCAAGCCAAAACCGCGTACCTCCCTGAGCCGTTCAGATCGCACCAGCTCCATCCAACGCTCGCTAGGCTAGTCTCATCATTTCTCTGATGCACCCGCTCAACACCACACCACCTATATAAGCTCCTTAGCCAAAACCTAAACCTAATTTTCTCTTCTCCTCTCCTCTCCACCCGACAGAGCTCTGCTCTCCACCTCCTCTTCCCCGACCATCTCTGCAACACCATCACCACCACCATCTCCTCTGCCGTTCTTCCCGACACCACAGTCACCAGCAAACGATGCACCTTCCCTTACCGTCTCTCTCTACCTAGTTCATAGCTTCTTCCCTAGAAGCTAAGATCGAGACAGAGAGAACTAGGGTTAGGGTTTCGCGAGCAAAGAGAGCAAGCATCACCTCGGAGCCGAATTGACAAAGAGAGAGGACTGAATCGTGAGAGCATGGGTAAATGGGTATGACTTTAATTGTTATTTTAAAGCAAATTTAGGGTTTGATATTTTGGGGGATTTTTCATGTATAAATAGAAGGTGTATTTGGATGTTTGAGGTATGCCTGGGCTAGCCAGTGCTTCACTTAGGTTTTATTTCGTGCTTTAATTGTTTTGTATCATGTTTTAGTTCAAATTTCTAGGGTTGAGATGAAACCCATAATCTGTTGATAATTGTAGTTTATATTTTGATAATTGTTCTTGATTGTGCTATATACTTTAGGATATATAATCGTAATACCTTGCATTTTGCTTTCACGAGTGCATACCATGTATGCACTTTTGTAGTCGTTATCACTATGTAAATGTATTGCAATTCACACTTCATTGTTCTGTTATTGATCCCCAGGACTAGTTGTACCCTGAGAAGACGGCTAGTGCTTAGGAGAAATACCTAATTGTGATTAGATATCCATCTTAGGATAAGTGTGATCATCTAAGTAATGAAAGTGATTTGTGATTAGTTGTCTTTGTGATAAGACAACTAATACTAGGAATTAGCTAATTGCTTTGGTTGATAACAAACCATCCTTAGAAACCCGGATGAATGGCAGCCTTGCCATTACAAGGGACGAGAACGTTATTGAAGGTGAACTGAATTAGCTCAGATTAGGTGGTGAAGTCGACACCCTAGTATTTTTATACCTTTGCCTTAGTTTAGTGTCACATTCACAACTCAGTCGCTTCGACACAACTCTCATTTTATGTTACACACTTCGTAGAAATTCAGTGAGTAAGCCTTGATCATATAAGAGCACACCCTCGTCTCTCGTGGATCGACTCGCACGTGCCCGATTCTAAACCGGACACCGATGCACTTGCGGTATTACCGTAGGCCAAAAATATAAACACCTTTAGAGGCCTACCAATAGGCAACAACAAATTTCTGAATAGCTTCGGTTACTTCTTTACTCTGCATAACATTTAGAAAAAAATCATCAATAGAAGAATCATTATAATGGCGGAACGTGAAGCTATTTTGTGCCACGAGTTACTATCTAGGTTTAAGACAAATCATTAATATAACATAATGGCGGAACGTGAAGCTATTTTGTGCCACGAGTTAATGGCGGATCGTTTTTAGTTTCACTAAGAAATATGACATATGGTTGAACAGACTTTACTAACGATTTAAAATGATCCCTTGTATAATTTTTCCCACATCCCTGAAAATTCCAAGATATAACTTTCATGCTTCCAAACTGTATACATTCCTTATACCAGACATACTTATGCATATTTAACACTTCAATGTCAATCAAGTAAACATGCATTCCATTATCCCTAAAATCATGCATAGTCCCCCCCATTGCCATTTAGATTTCTATCAATAACATGCTTCACATTCCAAGTTCCAACATATATCCAATATTTTAAACCATGCTTGTACTTCATAACATTGTTAACACCCATGTTCTTGTTTTTGCATATAGTCGTAACAAGTTTAAAAGTAATATGAGATTGTACACGATTATGAGTATGAGCGAGAGAGAAGCATTTCCTCATGCGATTCAGCTGGCTTGGTTCGGGCATGTACCAACAGGCGTATCAATGATGTAGTCTTTAAACATATCATATGGGTCGTCATGCAGCTCAGCAGGAGTACTAATCATTTGAGGATTCGCTTTAATTATATTTGTAGCACCTACTCCAGAGCAACACAAAGAGGGAGTAAGAAAAAACATTTTTAGAATGGAGTCAGAGATAACATTAACAGAAAAGGGAGTTGAAATAAAATCATTTTTGCAAATAGATTTTCCTAATATTGTCTCACCAGAAATCTCATACCTCTAATCCACCTTAGATTTCTTAGGATTTTCATCAACCACTGCTGCCTTGATCTTGTACTTCCTCTTCTTTATTTCAGGTTTCACCATATTGACAGATAAGTCAAGAAGATTATCCACTTTTAAGTGGTACACTTTAGCTTCATCAAGACGCTTAATCGCCTCTTCCAAGTCCACTGTTTGACCACCTTCCCTTATAACTAGAGTGCTTGTTGAGATACCATCTTTCTAAGTTGGAGTTACCATGATACCCACTGAGGCTTCACCCACTTTTGCTTTCCCTTTGATTCTATTCCTCTCCTCCACCATTCTTTCATCCTCCCTTCTTCTATTAACATCCGATACAATTTGCTCAGCAACCAAATTTAGTTCCCCTGCTATGTTAATATCTTGCTCAGCTACCAAACACTCCTCCTCCATACCAAGGTAGTTAATATCGTGTATCGGTATCGTATCGGGCCGGGTCCTATACACCTATACAAATGATAATATTTGTTTTTACAGGCGATACATCATTAGGATTTTTTTAATATTTATTATTTATCAAACAAAATTATATATTGATACAACCATAATAAAAAATAATAATTGTATTAAACATACTTCAACCTTACAAATAAGAGGTGGTGGATTAGAGCCTTATACTATCAACAACGAAACCAAACATTGAATGTTTGTTAGCCCATCAACATCACATTTATAGTAATTACATCCACTATAATCATATATGAAATTACCAAAATTGGTGGAGTTACTTTCTTGAAATAAAATTTCAAGAAATCATAATCAAAAGATAAAATACATTAGTGATATATCAGTGTACAAGTGAAACCTATATTATCAGTGTACAAGTGAAACCGATATATCGGTTCGTACATGACGATACACGCGTTTTATCGTTTCTCTTTCGTATCGCCGATATTTTTAATATCGTAAAGTTTTTTCCGATATCCTATAAAAACCTTTAATATCGACCTGTACAACCGATATTGACTACCTTGCTCCATACCTTCTATTGAACCCCTAGCCTCCTCAAGAACCAAAGCTTAAATTGTAGCTTTGCTAACACCATGCTTACTCATGTCAACATGACCACTATGCTCTACCAATTCCTCATCCATTAAAACCTCAGTTCTACCTTCACTGCCAGTCGGAGTATCTTCCATAATGATTACCTGACCTTCTACGCAAGGTTCTGCTCTATGATCTAGCACTCTGCATAAGTCACAAATTCTCCAAGGCATGACATTATAATTTATAGCAACCCAAGCTTCCTATTCTTGAGCCCTCACCAACACCCTCCTTGGTAGAGAACCAGTAACATTAATCTTTATCAGCATTTTTACTGTTTTATACTCTGAGTAAAGACCCATTGGCTCGGCAAACCCACATAATTCACCAACTGCGGAAGCCATAACTCTGTAAGCTGCTGTAGTTAAGAATTGTGTAGGGATTCTACACATGCAGATGATGAATAACTCATAGTCCATATTGATAGCAGCCCCAAATTGAAAACCTAACTCAGGAATTTCGATTAACACCACCAGATACCCATCCAACACCAATGGCCCATCATCTTTGATTCTCATAATATCAATTTCCGACCCAAATTTGTATAGATGAACATTTAACCTAGCTCCAAACTTGTTAATGACAACTTCTCTGAACATTGGCCAAGTATCTCTCACTAATTTCTTCACTCTGCTTATAGAGATAGTAAAAGGACAACATATTCTACCAAGCATACTCAAACTATAATCTTCTTTTTCTTTTTCTAACACCATATGCTTATCTAAGTAGACAATTGGTTCTATTGCACTTTCTAGGTTGAGATTATTCTTCATATTAACAGCTAAGGTTTCCACAAGATCGGAAGAGGACTCGGGAATTTGATTGAGATTTTTAAAAGTATCAGAGCTAGAAGCCATAAGCAAGAATTGAAAGTTGTGATTTTTCTTAAGATTTAACTGATATTTATACTTGAAAAAATTTGTAACCCTAACAACTAAGATACCAACTATATTGAGACACAACCATTGGAATAAGATCAGGATTAGGTGAAATTTAGTTATGACCTGGAAATCTATTATAGAATCTAAAGGCATGGTCGAACATAAAGAAAACCAAACCAGAGAATAAAAAAGAAAAGAGAGGAACAAGGCAACCAGCACCCACGGAACCTAGTTGAGAACAGACAGAAATAAGGAAACCAGAAATTGAAACCCAACAGTACACACTAAAGGAAATAAAACCAAATCAAGAGAAAAGAAGTCGAGAGAGACCAAAACACAGATATGGAAAGACAATCCCCCAAATGATATCTTTAATGATACCTCACATCAACCTGAAAATCACACAACCAACCACTCTACCAAACCAGTAAGTTTAAAAATCACAAGATGTATCCCTTACCTGTTCAAATTAGCACCTCTCCTCCTCAACAACCCAAAGAACCGAAACCCAAATCTAATCCCTGAGACAATCCACAGATCCAAACCTTATAGCGGAAATCACGAAGAAAATCGACTCGAAAACCTAATTTTGACCTAAGTCAACGCCCCTCGAGAACTCTCTCGAAGAGAAACACTATTTCGAGAAGAGAGAGAAACACTTTCGAATGTACCAAAAAAAAAAAAAAGAACCACCAAACAAAAAAAAGGAACCACCAAACAAAAAGTCTCAAGCCTTGTTTGTTTTTGTTAGCTCATTTGAGGACTTTATATTATTCCACCAAAGTTTTGATGTCCGTACCAAACATAACAAAACTTTTAAGAGGATGGTTTCATACAAAGGTCCAACGATGGAACCTACACACGTCTGTCATTTGGACTTAGCAAAAAAAAACTACACACGTCTGTCATAAATATATACCCAAAAATGTGATAAACTACGCACCTTCTAACCAAAGCAATAGGATATACCTTATATAGAAGAGGAAGAAGAAAAAGAGTACATGTGATTTCAGATCGGACTCGACATGTTTGTTTTGAGTCAGATCAGATTCATCTAACTCAAAAACATGTGAGTCGGTGGTTTGTCCCATGATGAGTCAGGGGTATTTTGTTACCCGACTCAAACGAGTCCGAATTAGGGGTTAGGTCTGAATCAGAGGTCTAGTCAATTCTGACTAAAAATTGAAAACAAACAGTCTGACCGTTGATTCGGTGCGAGTCAGAAGTTGACTCAAACACATACGCCGAGTCAGCAGAAAACAAACAAGGTCTTCGCATTTGTCAAAAAAAAATAAAAAAAATCAAGGCTTTTAAGCAAATATGACTCATTCTTAACTTGGGTCTTGTTAACTTGTATACCCGTATACACGTTAAGGTTTACTTAAACAATATTTTTTTGCATTGGAAACATGATTTGTTTGTTTTATTGCATTGAAAACAGTAATTCTTTGCATTGGGAACAAGATTTGTTGTTTTTAGTGCAAGAAAAACTAGTTTCTAGTAGAATAAGACAAAAAATTACGATTTCCAAAGAAATAAAATAATTTTTAATTAAACCTTAACATGTATACGGGTATTTCATAAATGCACTAACCAGTTGGTCCAGTTCATAAATACATTAAAATTAGTTCACTAACACCCATGAGTTGATTTGCAATCCCGTTACCAACTTGTTAGCCTAGTAGTATATGTTTTCTCGAGAAGCTTGATTGATTAGGACAAAATTGACCGTGTATACACATATTTGATGCATACAGTTCAAAAACAAAACATTTTCACAAGTGATATTTTCTAACTCCCATTGAATGGAGGCCTTTTTCTTTTGATTTTCAAGAACAAAATGCAATGCTTTAAAAAAAAAAATGCATGATTATTCTTATGGATCACTATATAAAAAGATGGTTATGGCCCTTATGGGTCTTGGCATTGGCTAAATAAAATCCCCCAGAGCCAAGAGTTCAACCTCATCAACATTCACGAATGTGCATACCCTTTACTTCGAAACAACCGAGAAATTCCCCATAACTATCACAACCCACAACACCAACCCCAAACTATTTACTGCAATTATAAAATCCCCATCAACTTAATGGCCAAAAACGGCTAAAAGGTGATTCCATAATGTGAAAACTACTAGAAACCCCTTACTATATGGGTTCAATATATAGAAGCCCCACTAAATGGATCCTACACTATCAACTCCATACTTTCATAAAATGATATTACTAGGCCCACGAAAATCAAATTATCTTTAGATCGGGCCCATAATTAATTATTCAGAATTTTAATAATGACAACAATACCCTTTAGTATTTATACAAGAGAAATATATCGGAAGATATTTCATTTCTTCATTCTATTTCTCTCTCTTCTCCATCTCTTTCTCTCTCAACTTTAGCATTTCGATCTTGTGAAGATGAAGAAGACGAATCGATTCAAAGAGTTTTTGCGGCTCGTCATCGGATAATCTTCAAATATAAGATGCGAGAGACGATGAAAATTGTCATCAACAAGTAGATCGAAGATTCACTCGTCATCGAGATAATCGGAAGATTCAAATCGATCTTTTGAGATTTTTATAAACATTTCGGAAGATCAAATCAACAAATACTCGGGTATGATTCTAAATATAAGCTAATTGATTGATTTTAACCGAATAAATATCATCTGTTTTCATATATTTCAAAGCTGATATCTTCGTTTTCTTTTCTTTGTTTGGTTTTCACTTGGATCAAGAACAAAAACAACATAACTTCTTTGAAACAAACGATTTTCAAATCTAGGTATGATTTTCTTCTTGTTGTTTCCGTTGTTTTTACATTATTTTTGGATTTTAATGTATTTTAGTGTATTAATAGATTAGGTTTTTATGATTAGGATGTTGATTTGGAAGAAAATAAGGCTCGAGATTAAAAACGTTGTGAGATTTATGGAGGATATATTGAAGTTTCAGATTCAAGACGGGGATGATAGGTATAATTACTTACTTTTCTTTTAATTTTTAGTTTATTTTTTCAATGTGAAAACTACTAGAAACCCCTTACTATATGGGTTCAATATATAGAAGCCCCACTAAATGGATCCTACACTATCAACTCCATACTTTCATAAAATGATATTACTAGGCCCCGAAAATCAAATTATCTTTAGATCAGCCCATAATTAATTATTCCTAATTTTAATAATGACAACAATACCCTTTAGTATTTATACAAGAGAAATATATCGAGAAGATATTTCATTTCTTCATTCTATTTCTCTCTATTCTCCATCTCTTTCTCTCTCGGCTTTAGCATTTCAGATCTCTGTGAAGATGAAGAAGACGAATCGATCCAAAAGTAGTTTTGCGGCTCGTCATCGAGATAATCTTCAAATATGAGATGCGGAGAGACGATGAAAATTGTCATCAACAAGTAGATCTGAAGATTCACTCGTCATCGAGATAATGAAGATTCAAATCGATCTTTTGAGATTTTATAAACATTTCGGAAGATCAAATCAACAAATATTCGGGTATGATTCTAAATATAAGCTAATTGATTGATTTTACTTAGAATAAATATCATCCGTTTTCATATATTTCAAAACCGATATCTTCGTTTTTTCTTTTCTTTGTTTGGTTTTCACTTGGATCAAAGAACAAAAACAACATTACTTCTTTGAAACAAACGATTTTCAAATCTAGGTATGATTTTCTTCTTGTTGTTTCGTTGTTTTTACATTATTTTTTTTGGATTTTAATGTATTTTAGTGTATTAATAGATTAGGTTTTTTATGATTAGGATGTTGATTTGGAAGAAAATAAGGCTCGAGATTAAAAACGTTGTGAGATTTATGGAGGATATATTGAAGTTTCAGATTCAAGACGGGGATGATAGGTATAATTACTTACTTTTCTTTTAATTTTTAGTTTATTTTTTCAATTAAGTTTGTTGTATGTTAAGGACGTGGATCTTTTTTGTTTTTGGTTTGATGTTCAGACTAATGAAGAAGTTGTTATTAAGCTAGTAATGGTGATTCTGAACTAGCGGATGATGTGTGCTTGCTAGTTACACATCCTGGGATATAAAGTTTATGTTCCATATATTGTAGGTTCTTATGAAAAGGTATGTCATGCATATTGGAATGAACTAGCATATGGATGTCTAAGTGCTAGTTATTTGAACTAGCAGGATGTGTAAGCGCTAGTTATGAAAAGGTATATCATGCATATATGTTGGCATATGGATGTCTAATGCTAGTTATATGAACTAGTGGGATGTGTAACTTCTAGTTACACATCTGGGATATAAAGTTCTATATCTTGCAGGTTCTTATGAAAAGGTATATCATGCATATTGGAATGACTAAATAACATTGGTTGGCAGTTGATTTATGGCCAGCTTGTTCTCAGTAAAGGACCATCATTCGGTTTGGATGATGAACTAGTATTTATATGGATGTGTAACTAGTAGTTACACAAGCTATATGGATGTGTAACTAACAGTTACACATCCTGGGATATAAAGTTTATATTCTATATATTGCAGGTTCTTATGAAAAGGTATATCATGCATTTTGAAATGACTAGACAACATTGGTTGGCAGTTGCTTTATGGACAACTTGTTCTCGGTAAAGAGGATCATCATTCGGTTTGGATGATGATCTAGATAAGAAATGAGTAAAGCAGGTCACTTCTTTATCCTAAAACTCTCTCCCTCAACTCTTCCTTGAAAAGGGAAAAAACTATTCAATGCACTCAAATTCTTTTTGAAGTTTTATTCACTTTTAGTTTTTGATTTTCATTTATACATGATGATTATTACATGAAATGGTGGTAGGAATTTATGTTGTTGTTTTAGGTTCGATTTGTTGTTTTTTACATTTCAATTTGATTTTACAGGGGTTGATTAATGGTGGTGGTGATAATTTTGATGGGGAGTTTAAATAGTAAGTGTATAAAATTGAAGGAGAATATTAGAAGAAAGAGGATGAACCATGTTTAGTTTTTGTTTTGGTCTTTGGTGAGCAATTACAATGAATTTGATTAATATTTCATTGTGATTGAGTTTCTCAAAGAATGTGATTGCTATGTCGGTTTAGGTGATTATGTGTCCATTTTATGTTAATTGTTGGCTTACACTCTTTGGTTTTGTGTGGGTCAAAGGACAAGCATACGTATGTGTAACTATAGGTTACACAAGTTTTTTTTTTTTTTTGAAGCATAGGTTACACAAGTTAATTGTTGGCTTACGCTATTGGTTCTGGATGTGTAACTACAGGTTACACAAGTCCTTTTGTGTTTCTAACTGCAAGTTACACAAGCATACACATGTGTAACTATAGGTTACACAAGTTCTTTGTGTTTCTAACTGCAGAGTTACACAAGCCATATTGATGTGTAACTGCAGGTTACACAAGCATATGCATGTGTAACTACAAAGTTACACAAGTCCTTTGTGTTTCTAGCTGCCTGTTACACAATCCATATGCACGTATACCTACTAAGAATCTGTAAGCATTATTTACACAATCTAAATATATGTGTAACTTTTATTTACACATACCGATCGAATGTGTATTTTTTACGTAAACATTTAAATCACTCTCGACGATAGTAGGAATCTCTTTGTTCGACTATTTACTTGAAAATATTGCATTCTTTCCATTAATTTTGCATTCTTTTCATTCTCGGTTCGATTTTAGTTTGCTTATCTTGAGTCTTGGCCTACAAATATGTTGTTTGATTAAAGAATTTGTGGTGGTGTTGATGGTGGAGGTGCAGGTGCAGGTTTTGGAAGAGGATAAAGAGGAAGTGGTGGTAGTGCATCAGGTTTGGAGGATAATTCGGATTTGGAGTTAGTGGTAGTGTTTTGGTATGAAGCAGAGAGGTTTTCTATGGATCTTTGGACAATGTAAGTATAGTCAATTTTTTGTTTAACTTCCATTAAACTATGAACCGATCATTGCATAAAGTTTAAATTTTAAGCTTGTGAATATAAGGAAGGTTTTTGGTTTTGGTTTCAAATGATTTTTGGTAGATTTTGTATGAACATGTATGAACAATAGTAAGACACTAGCTTACCAATAGAACCAAGAACATTTATCAAAGCTTTGGGATATTCTTGCGGTTTATTCTTTGGATAGATAAGGATGTTTTCTAATGTCCAGGGTGAGAAGTGATGATTCTTAGTTTTTTTTAGTTGAAAATGTGTGCTTTATATGGATGTGTAACTAAGAGTTACACAAGTCAGTGCATCCGTAACTCTCAATTACACATACTATATGCATGTGTAACTCCTATTTACACATGTTAAAATGAACAAACTTGCAAGTTGCAACCAAAAATTCCACATGCTAGGTATCCAAGTCATATGCATGTGTAACTGTCAATTACACATGATAGATGCATGTGTAACTCCAAGTTACACATGCTAAGATGGGTTATCATGTGTCTTTTCTGTGATCTTTGTTCTATAATATTGCCTTACAATTGTCCTATAATATTATTATTTTTTGCTTTTTATTCATCCAACCTAATCCATGGATGTTTATTTCACAGAGATATGCAAGCATTTTGGAATGAGGAAGACAAGAAAGAAAGGCAAAACTTCTAGTATAGGTTTGATGGCTTATTTCTAGTGTTTTAACTCATTTATTGTGTTGAGTAACAACCGATTACTATAGGTGGTAAACATGAGTTATTATTGTAAATTAATATTAATGCGATAGATGTATTTTTGTATATATTTTTTTTCGTTGTGTAATCGTTGACTACACATGCCATATGCATGTGTAACTTGTGGATACACTTGTCATATGTATGTAACTTCTTCTTACACATGTCATATGGATGTGTAACTTTAAGTTACACACTATTTAATACACAACATGAATGTGTAATTTTTATACATGTGTAACTTCCGGTTACACTTGCAATATCAATGTGGCCGGAGGTGGTGGTGAGCGGTGGTCGGTCGACGGTGGTGGTTATCGGCGGCGGTGGTGGTTGGTGGTGGTCGATGGCGGTTGTGGTCGGAGGCAGTGGTTGGTGGTGGCTATGGTGGTTGGTGGTGGTCGGAGGTGGTTTCGGCGGTGGTGGCTGAGGTGGTTGGTCGCGGTGGTGGTCGAAGGTGGTTTTGGCGCGGTGGTTGCCGGCGGTTGTGGTCGGAGGTGGTGGTTGGCGGTGGTGGTCGGAGGTGGTTGGCGGTGGGTCGTGGTGGTCGGAGGTGGTTGGTGTGGTTGGAACATCATCACATAATATTTTAATAATTTGGGGCCTAAATTTAAATTTTATTTAATTATGGGCTTGACCATATGCATAAGGGTATCAAGGTCTTTTAATAATTTGGGGCATAGATTTAAACTTCTTTTAATTAAGAACCATTTTTTGGGGACCGTGGTTTTTTTGAGGGGACCATGGTTTGATTATGCCACCTTCCCTCTAGTTATAAGGGATGTCCTAATGCGTTGAAATTACTAACTTGCCCTTAACCTAATTTAATTTAAAACCAACCTAATAACCACCTCTCTATATATATAACCACCACCTCCTCCCACCACCACCGCCCATCACCGCCAATAAATACCACCACCACCTCCAACCATCACCACCGCCCACCACCGCCGATTACCACCACCACCTCCTCCCACCACCACCGCCGATTACCACCACCACCACCACCTCCTCCCACCACCACCGCCGATTACCACCACCACCACCACCGATTATCACCACCACCAACCACCATCACCACCAACCACCACCACCTCTATATATATATAACTTAATTTAAATCTTTAGCAAAGATATTCTCACAAACCCATTACTTGTCGTTTGTTTTTGGTTGAAAAAATGAGAAGTAATCATCCAAATGAGTTGAAAATGGAAGTTGTGGAGAGGTTTAATGGAGGTTACAGTGCTGAGTTCGGTTACTTGTTCATCTCACAAGGCAACCGAACTACACATTCAGATGAGTTCGGTTACTTGTTCATCCTCACAAAGCAACCGAACTACACCTTCGAATGAGTTCGGTTCTATATGCTTTATAACTATGTTACCCGAACCCGACGAGTTCGGTTGTTTCGCATAAATGTATAAAATCGCCATGTAACCGAACTCTAGGGTTAAAATCATAAGAAAAAAGTTGTCATGTAAGAACCTTCTTTATTTTTTCCCATTATTTTTATTTCTCTTATAACCGAACTCTATCAACTTTGTTCGGTTATTTCGCAAAAATTTTAAAGCGCCATGTAACCGAACTCTACGGCTAAAAACATAAGAAATTTTTGTTTGTTAAGTTCGGTTGGTTGTGCAATTAATCTCAAGTTTGCTAAACAACCGAACTTATTAAACTTAGTTCGGTTGGATCGCAAAAGCATGTAGTTTGCGAACCACTAGAACCTTATACACTTGGTTAAAATTTATTTGTACATAAAGTTCGGTTAGTTGCGAACCAACCGAACATAACACCGCATGTCGTAGCTTCCATTAATATGGAGTTCGGTAACTGCGTGTTTGGATCAAGCAACCGAACTACACCTTCGGATGAGTTTGCATTTGTTCATCCTCACAAAGCAACCGAACTACACCTTCGGATGAGTTCGGTTACTTGTTCTTCATATAAAGTAACCGAATCGTTCAAAATCCGATTCAAAATTTTACATTTTTGGGAAGTTTTTACCAATTCAACATACATTATCTAAGTTTGGAGCATACTTGTTCACCCAAATACTCTACCTCCGGTTGTGGTTGATAAAATCCATCATTTGAATACTCAAAGGGGGTGAATTGGAATAAAAAAAAATTATTTTTCATGTTTTCTCCTTCATCTTCTCTAACTCTACTCTCACAATAATTCTACTCAACTAATAATAAACCCATCTTTTAATTTAATCTCACTAATTGTTTTTAACTAAATCATTTCACTAATCATAACTTAAAATTAATAAAGAGGGTAGATTAGGTATTAAATAAATAACTAGATATGGGGTGACCTAGAATTACTTCTAATGTCTTTACCCAAAAAGAAACCATGGTCCCCCCAAAAAAAGGCTGGTCCCCAAAAAACGATTCTTAATTAAGGGTCTCACATTATGGGTTATCCATGGGTTGGGCCTTAGCCTAATTTTCCCTAATGTGAAAGACCTTGGGTGCGTGTTACTTTGGATTTATCTTACATTGCTCTAAAAATGATTTACGTGGTGGAAGGCACTGTCAAGTATTAATTGTTCATAGACTTTTTGTACCACAATGTAGGTAATTTTTCATTTGTTTTCTTACTTTTTTTATGATGCTAAAATTTTCACAGTTTCAGTGTACCAGTTTGTAAAACATC
>JAJJWW010018626.1:0-36232 GCA_023531295.1 Papaver armeniacum
TGATCTCTCGAATCTATAAAGTGCTCACGTGCAGCACATTTGTTTAGGGTTTAAACCAGTTTCTCACTCACCTACCGAATTTACTGAAATCGGCAGAAACGATTTTCACCCATAAACACATAGATTTCGGGTTCTTGGGTTTGAAATTTAGTTGGGGAAGCTGAGATTGATGTGCAAGAGGAACGATTGGAGATAGGTATTGTGTTAATTGAACAAATGAGAATCAGGTTTCAGATGGAATCAGGTTTTAATCGATAAATAAAAAAAGCAGTGAATTGGGGTTTTGAGTGTTGATGTTCCTAAGATTGATCCAGTTTGGGTGGATGTGCATTTGAGCTATGCTCAACTGACTGTGGTGGTGGTGATGCTGATGAGTTAGGAATGGTAGTGTTGATGCGGTGGAAGTTATAGTTGAGGCATAACTATAGTGGTTTATGAATTGCAAAGGTTATGTGTTGGAATTAGAAATTATAATTGTTGTTGTTCATGTCTGCAATGGTTGGGACTTAGATGAATGCTTGGAGTTTTGTAGAGGGAATGAGTCTTGCCAGTGGGTTGAGGCTTTGGTATTACAGTTGGAATTAGAATCAAGATTGTTGCTTGGCTGGTTGTATTGGTTTAAGTCTGATGAATTTAAATTACAAGTTTACTGTCTTGAGAAACATAGAAGTTGTTAGAGCACTGCTCGGTCGAACTCGCAAGCGTTGCCATCTCAAGTTTGTTTGTCAAGTTTAGTTGTCAAAACTATAAGTCTTTATTTCTGGTATGCCTATAGCTATGTCTCGGATTAGGATAAATTGTATAGTTAAGCTTTGGACTTCACGGCGTTCATCGATTGAAGACGAAGAACTGAAAAAGCGGGGGTACAACAACCACACCCAATATTTCGCTTAACAATCTGTATGGACAAACTCCAATATACTTTCAAGAGAATCAACTAGACTCAATCTTAATAAAGTATATCAAAGAGTTATATCTCTCCTTCTCGATTCAATTCTTTCTCAAGCAAATAGAAATCTGCGAGTCTAATTGAATACAAGAGAAATCACTTGAACGGTACTAAAGACCAATGTTCAAGGATCAATCAATTTCAATCAACAACCAAAGGTCGGATTTCCAATTGATTGATTCAAACGCACAACCTGTGATATTTCAATTATATAACAAAATATAATGCGGAATAGAAATAACAGAGACACCAGAATTTTGTTAACGAGGAAACCGCAAATGCAGAAAAACCCCGGGACCTAGTCCAGATTGAACACCACACTTTATTAAGCCACTACAGACACTAGCCTACTACAAACTAACTTCGGTCTGGACTTTAGTTGAACCCAAATCAATCTCACATTGATTCAAGGTACAGTTGTGCTCCTTACATCTCTGATCCAAAAAGGATACTATGCACTTGATTCCCTTAGCTGATCTCACCCACAACTAAGAGTTGCTACGACCCAAAGTCGAAGAATTTAATAAACAAATCTGTATCACACAAAAAAGTCTACATAATATATAAATTTGTCTCCCACAGATAACCTTCAAGTTTTGTTCCGTGTTTTGATAAATCAAGGTGAACAGGAACCAATTGATAACCCGGACTTATATTCCCGAAGAACAGCCTAGTATTATCAATCACCTCACAATAATCCTAATCGACGCAACGAAAAAAGATATTGTGGAATCACAAACGATGAGACGAAGATGTTTGTGACTACTTTTCTATCTTGCCTATCGGAGATAAATATCTCAAGCCAATCGTTACGATTGTACTCAAAACGATATAATTAGCAAGATCAGATCACACAACTACGAGAAAGTAATATCGGTCTGGCTTCACAATCCCAATGAAGTCTTTAAGTCGTTAACCTGGTTTAAGAAGAAAACGTAAGGTTAAAGGAGAATCGACTCTAGCTAATACAACTAGTATCACACGGAAGGTGTGGGGATTAGGTTTCCCAGTTGCTAGAGTTCTCCTTTATATAGTCTTTCAAATCAGGGTTTGCAATCAATGTTAGCTTGGTAACAAAGCATTCAATATTCACCGTTAGATGAAAACCTGATTAGATTCAAGTTAATATCTTTCAATCGTTGGATCGAAAACTTAGCTTGTTACACACAAATGAAATGTACTATTTTGGGTTTAAGTAACCGTACCCAAACATGAACATTTGTTGGTTCAACAATGTCAACCAAATGGTTAGCCATATAAGCACTTTCATATCAACCATATTCTTCTTCACCATAACTGGTCCAAATGACTCAAATGAACTAGTTAGAGAGTTGTTCAATTGCAAGGAAATCTTATGTAACTACACAAGACACAATCGAAGCAAAAACGATTTGATTCACTCCATAAGTTCTCAAACTCCAACAGAATTTCTCGGGAAGAGAACTTCTGCCAGTTCGCGGACTTAGCTCACGACTCTGATTCCGGTTCTCTTGATCAACAAAGTTCGCAAACTTCGGTTCAAGGAAAAAGGACTTATACATATATGTGTTGCCACACAATGCTTATATCCATCATTGGTTATTTAATCTAAACTCTCATTTCAATAATTGAAACATTCTTAGAGGACATTCCGTCAAAGTAAGCAATTTTCAAAGTGATTGAAACATGTCATGACTTTCGTCACTAGGTAAAGATGAACTTGGCCAAAGCAAAAGCTTACCAACACATATTTCGAGAAATAGATAGGCGAGATAAACTCGGCTCGAAATAGCAAATGTGTATAATCAAAGTCTATATAGCAAAACGACTTTTGTCTCAAAATAGGAGATAGAGTAGATAGACGCTTGAGTGATAGATAAGTTCAAGTCTCCAATACCTTTTAGTCGATGAAGATCCACCAGTTCCTTGAGTAGTCCTTCGTCTTGTATGATGATTCCCATGGAATTCTTGATCTCAACTACACTTTTTATCCTAGTCCGAGACTTAGTTATAGTAGACTAGAAATCAAGACTTATAGTTTTGATCACTAACATTGACAAACATGCTTGAGATAGCAACGCATGCGAGTTCGATTGAGCAATGCTCTAACAATCTCCCTCTTTGTCAATTTTAGTGACAAAACTATCAATACATATGGAATACAAAAAATAAATGAATTAACTTTTGTAGCTCCTATTCCACATGCCTAATCTTCAACACTACTCGAAATCTTCGTCTCTTCCAAGTACTCCAATGATCCCAAAGGTTGTAAGTTCAGCATCATCGTTGTTGAAAATCCGTAGCTATAACAACGAGAAAACAAGAGTTCTCAATCATTGTTATACAGTGTCATAGTATCACTGTATAGTATCAAAGTTCAATTGCGTTACAACTTCGACAACAATACTATGGTGATATGTATCACTCCCCCTTAGTCAATACTCCATCTCACATGGAAACCACTCCCCCTTACATAATGATCCGAAAACCATATGTATTTGTAGTGTGTGAACTACATATTAATTCTCCCCATTTTTGTCAATAAAATTGGCAAAGGTACAAAAATGGGATCATAATGAAATTTCCGAAAGAGACATTTCATGACCAAAAGAAAGCACATATCATCTTATTTAGATACAATCATATAGCCGAGGCTAAATGCATTCATCAAGGAGTTTATAAAGATACAAGATAACCCCTATAATATTCCACAGCCGCACTCCCCATAAAGATTTGGCAATTAAGCACAAGTTCAATTAAGAAATGTCCCCCATAATATGTCATTCCCGAAAGAACAACAAGAGCGACCTTAATTTCAAAAGAAAAGAAGGATTTCTTTGGACATAACAAATCACATACAAGTATGAATTTGAATCCAAAATACTCAATTAAATTAACCACAAGATAACCCATGATTAATTTAATCGGAAATGCTCAACATAAGTGAACTTATGGAGACTCAAAAATCAATTAGATTAATCACAAGAGAACCCATAATTAATCTAATTTTAATACACAACCAAATTAACCACAAAAAGTAATCAATTTAATTGGTCATGCTCGACATAAGAGGACTTACGGGGCAACAACTAAATAACCAAACAAGAATGATTAATTTTGTTGAAAATGCTCGACATAAAGTACCTCACGGAGCAACAACTAAGTCAAAAATTAACTCAGTCGATAGAGCTCAACATAAGTCACCTTATGGAACAACACAGTATGTACACAAAAATTGTGGATCGGAGATCGACCTTATACCGTGGAATAAGCAAGGATTCATTCTATTTTCCATCACCATTTGCACAATAGACATAATCCTTGTAAAAAAAGATTTTAACCTATCTTCCATCAATAATTGACATAATAGGCTTAACTTTTGTAATTGTCAAAAGTTCATTACTTCTTTTATCAACACATGCATATCGACATATAAAGGACTTAACTTTCGACAAGGTATGGGACAATCATAGTTCACGGATGCAAACACACATATCTCATAACAAATTGCAATATATAAAACCATAACTATTAATACTGCAAAAATCATCTTTCAAATAATTTTAGAGTTTAAACCAATAAATCTAAAAACATGAAGATGAAAACGTTGGACATAGATATGTGTAATCACAATAATGGCTATTCCAAACTCTAGTTATTTTTGTAAACAAAACACGAAAATAGAAGATTTACTAGACAATAAACTCCTATAAAGCATTTCACTTACTTTGAATGCTCTTCTCATGTTCTTTGTACTCATCAATCTCATCTTCGATCAGATCAATTCTAGACTCCAGATGATCCATCTTTTCTTCAAATTTCTTGGAAGAGGTTTCAAGTTCACTTTTTAGGGCACGAACTTGTTCCAAAACGAGATTCATGGTTAACGAGAGCTTATCAAATTGAGAAACAGAGATGTTCCCGTCCAGAGAAGAGCCGCGAATGTCAGGGCTCATCATATTATTAGAAGAATCAAATCGTATCTTCTTAGATGGAAAGAGAACAGTCCAAACATCACTTTCTTTGCTTGAAAGACATGAAGAGGACATGATAAAAGAGGTAGAAGAAATGTTTATGCAAAGGAGAAAAACTTCATTTTAAGAGGAACTGAGGATAAGGGATAAATATCCAAAATAACCTTTGACCAAAACCCTAAACGGATTATCCTCAAAACCGGTCTTAAGTAAAAAACCGTTTGAAAACAAGAGCAGTTATAGACTAAAACAATAACAGAAATAATTTATTACAACCCTCTTGAAGATTATGATTTTTGTTTAAGAGGGATAGACAAGAATCATTAATACAGTTTTACAAACTGTAGTTGTTCCAATCCTCTGCAGAACTGGGAAACTTCTTTTGAGGGGATGAAGTATATGTTATACTTTGTTTCTGTCTTTTCTTTAAGAAAGAAGAGTTATGTACTTCATTCTTTCTTTCTTTTAGCACAGATTTGAATACCTTGATTGTTGATTTTCGTAAACTATGCATTCTATTTAAAATCTCTTTTACAAAAGATGAGGGTTTTGTATGAGATTTCTCTTTCTTCTTCTGCAAACGACGTTTGACAGAGGAGAACTTTTCCTATTTCAAAGTGCCACAGGTTTTAGGATAATCCTGATGATCATATAAGGAAATCTTGAGATTAGATAAATCCTTGTGATCTTCTGTATGATTCTTGCCGTCAAGGTGACTTACAAATGATATGGAATCAGGAGAAATTTGCCGGCAATACAAAGGTGTCTTGTAAGAATCACGATTGATCAACTCCAATTTTAAGATACATTTGGCATTCCAGATTTTCAATCCTTTTAATTAAGACTTCCTTTTCAAGTTGAAGTATTTATGAGGAAGTAGGATTGTTTATCATGGAATAATCAGGACTGTTAGGAGGACATACGTGATTATCAACAAATAGATTAAGAGAACCATCATAGATTTTATCCTCAGGACAGTAGTCAAGAGTAGCCATCTATGCTTTAGTTAACTCGCTTGTCTCCGTATCAGGACAAATAGAAGTATTCTGAACAGTTCTATATCACTTGAAACTAGAATTGTTGACATAGCTTTTTTGAACCTTTTTATTGATTGACTGAGCTTTCTTTTGAGACTTTCTTTTTCTCTGTCTAAGAGATTTCTTAAGTTGTTGTATAAACAGTGCCAAAGATGAATTATATCAATTCTCATTTCTTTTGTCAGTCAATTTAGAACGTCGGGACTTATGATCAGATGCAACAACAAGATTGTTAGCCAGATGATGTTTCTCTCTTTGTTCAAGTTCAAGATCGAAAATTTTCAACTTTCCAGCAAGGGAACTTCTGGATAGTTGTAGTTACCTAAAATCGGTGAGAGGCTAGATATGGGATTCTAGGGTTTTGAAAGTGAGTTTCGGGAGGTTGAGCACAAACAATATTCACCTAAACCACGCACAGTGTCCATTCAAAGGCTGCTTCAGTCACAGGGAAGAAGGATCAGGGCTGGTCTCAGGGAGGGAAGCAGATGAAGAGAGAGATCAAAGAACAAGTTTTTGATCTGAGAGGTTATGAGAAAGATGATCGTAGCTTGGAAAACAGATGACCTATTTATAGCTGGATTACCTAATCTCTAGTCAGTGAAGATAAGGATTGCTTTCCGTGCCGTGCGGAATAATTCTCCCGTCTCTTCAGTAATAAGGATAAACTAGGTTGAGTTTATCTCATTATTCCACCGCCTTTATTCTCTTCTGCGGTGAGAAATAAGCCGGATATTTCTCACACGTGCCGTAGACCGCCAGACCAAGACCCTAATTGATATCCCCCCATTTGAATTAGCCTTTGTGATGACGTATTTGAGAGAGAAATATTCTCTTTAGCCAAGTTGGCCAAGATAGAGAGATATTCTCTGATTTGTGAGAATGACTAGGATAAGTCACGTGAAAAAGAATGAAATTCCTAAGGAATCGTGTGCAGAGTGTGATAGGAGCTGAGGCTGATCTCCCTTTCTCCGTGGCTGGTCACACATGTCATGTGAAAACCATATTATTGTTTGTAGGTCCCTTTATTAAGCATGCGGTGCTCAAGAGAGCCTATCCACGTTTTTGGATAGCCATGTAAAATTCAGACTCAATTTACTAGCCGTGAGTGCATTTTAGAGGCTAAGAAATAGGCTTGAACGCTAGGTAAGGCATGTACCTATCATGTAAATTTATCCAAGGTTTTGAGGAGAGATTCGAATCTCTTTGAGATTTTGTGAAAGGCTCAAAAATCTCTCTGTGATTTTTGCAGACAGATTTTGATCTCAAATAGCGTGATTCGTGCTTACGGGAGATATGCAAATCTACGCTCTGGGTCATAAGTCCATTGGGGATGTATTTACGCATCTACAGAGCCTACATGACTAGCAGCATCTCGTTAAGGACGTATACTAGGAATCATGGCATCACAATCAGCTGTGTCTCGCGAAAACATGCTTGAATTGTGGCTGCTCTGGTTCATAAGTATGTGACCAAATTTTTTATTGATGCATAATCTGATCATCCAATAGGTTTACAGTTAGTAGCCAGATTTTCAAGTGCCAAAGATTTGGGTGCCATTAAAGGCATTTAGTAGATACCTCCGATGCGAGGAACTTCTTCTACAAAGAATTCCCCCCGCACTTAATGTGATCACGTTATAAGGAAGAAAATCCTTAAAAGAAAAAATTAAACTTGATAAAATAATAGGAGCAAATGTTTAATTTGGGTTGAAGTTTTTTCTCTTTTATCAACGATTCAACTTTCTGCTCCTCAAAAAATGATTATGTGGAAAATTTTAATAGTTTTTCCGAATTAAAGTTTTTTAATAAAAATTCCATCAAGAAAATTGAAAAATATCGAGAATAATGCATGGTTTTTCTATTTGAATAGAGATAAAGTGTGACATACACCTCTGTTAATTTAGCTTCCTCCATCATCTATTCTCGCTTAGTTTTAGAAACAAGATTCAATTGTCTAGCAATATAAAATATATATATAAACAATTGTGATTACGCATGCATGAGTGGAACAATAGAAGTGACCGGGGACAAAAATTGAATAACAAATGACTGGTATGCCGCAAATCAACGATGGGCGCGAAGTAAATGACTTAAAGTTAAAAGTCGCTTCTCAATAATCAAGTCGTCGTAGCTTCTGTATTTTTCCTCTCTTTCTCCAAAACACACATAAAAACAGTAAAACTACTTATTTCTTCGTTTAACTATAATAGTGAAAACCAAGTGGATGTAGGTCTTTTAATGGACGAACCACTATAAAACTCTTGTGTTGATCTTTACTTTTATGCACTTTTATCTTTTATGTATGATTTTCAATCATTTATGTTCATTAGATCTTGTTGGATGTAGTAATCAGATTTTATGCAACTACAGCCATTACCGAGGGACAGAATCAAGAACAAAGAAATTGAAAAATTAATGAGGAATTTAAAGATGTTGTTGTTACTGCTTTATACTAGATCGAGATGAAGATTGAGGGAAGAAGAGATGATGAAGAACAAGACCAATTTGGTTTTACAGAGATCGCTGGGTTCTGAAGCTGAGAGACTCTGAAATTGATATGGTGGGAAGTGTTGATGTTACTGCTGGTGGAGATGAAGTCAATTCGGAGTTGAATCAGTGGTTGAAATTGAATATGGGTACAGGTCAGTCAAGGTTTGAGTTCTGCTGTGAATTTGAGAAACATATATTGATGGAAGAATCTGTTAAGAACGAAGAAATTGGAAGAAGGGGATCTGTGGGTTTTGAAATCAACAGATGAGAAGAATTGATAGTGGTAGCAGTCACTGATCTTTGTAAACTGGATTTTGAGTTCAACAGAGAGATGGGTTTGTGGAATTAAAAGCAGTGGTGTTGTTGATTGGTTCGAGAGATGAACTCAGATGGGGATTGGAGTTTACAGTATAGATGAGCTGCTGACATGAATTGAAGATATAGGATTTGCTACTGTGATGCAGAGACGAAGGAGAAATCAAGGAAGAGGGTTGAGCATAATAGAAGGGTATGTTTGCGGTTGAATAGATATGATGCCGCTCAAAGCTGTGATTCAGCTAGACACAGAAAAGTTAACACTCAAATGTGTATTCAATGTGCTAGATGTATGTGTTAGGCTTGTTACAGGGAGAAGACAGAAGAGGCCTGAATTTGGCCGGGAATTGCTCTGAAAACAAACAAAACTCGGTCGGATTGCTGTTACGGCGAGTCAACTCGGTACCGGCAATTAGTCGATTCTGGTGAGCCCGATGGCCGATCCATCCTTGCAACTCAGTTGTGTCAGCCCAGTAAGATAGAGTAAACAACTGACTCAATGGCTGACTCTCTCAGACCTTGACCCTTTGACTAACGGTTTGACTTATTTGGCTATTAACTTACACGGCACCGTGACGGAATATTCCGTCGACGGATAAGAAGATTCTAGTGACCTGAAGAGAACTTTCAGGTGAGTTTTCGGCCTATTTCCGGTGATCCCGAAAACTTTTCAGGCGACCAAAAATTACAGATTTTTGTGTGGATTCTTCTCATGGGTGCGAATACTTATATTTGGAAGTTGGATGAAAACTTGGAAGATTTGGAGATTTGGGTTTGAAATTGGAATTAGGCTCAAATTGGGAAAATGGTATTATTATGGAATGATGATTCTTTTCCTACAAGGATTGGAGAGCATTGAAACCTATAAATAAAGGAGTTCTCTACAACGTTTTACACACATCTACTTTGGAGAAGGAGTTAAAGTGCACAAGGATTGGAGGAAGGAGCAACTAACATCTTTTCAATAAGTTCTTCTTTCTTCTTTAATTATTATTATTATTGTGTGAACTCCAAACTATGAGTAGCTAATTTTCTTATTGATTGAGGATGAATTCCTAGTTCTTAACATATGATTTAAGTTTTTGTTTCAATTCTATCTTGACGTTTTTCACATGATTATCGTTTGTTTTTACTAATAAGAATGACTATGCTTGCATGATAGATCGTTTAGGTGGCCAACTGAATTGATTTGTCATTCAATTTAAAGCTAGTGAAAGTTAGGGGATAAGTAATCGTTTCTTGACTCTTTACATAAGTACAAAACACGAGACCTTGCGGAGGGATTCCGTGGAGCAATTGTGTGTGAAAACAACGCTAGAAAGTGGACCGAGCGAACCGAGTTTAACTACTAGTACGAAACCTAAATTCATAAATCTTAATGCGTTAGGGGAATTACATCTTGTAAGTGAACCTAAAGGTGGTTCTTTTGAATAGAATTTGATAACTAAGCGGACCCGTTACTCAGTGAAACAAGGAATTTTGGGGTTAGCTAAGCGAACCTGCTATCCTACGGTTGGTGATAATCCCTGACTAATAAAAAGTGGAAAAGAACATAACTTGAATCATTGTTTTGCAACGAAAAAGGATTCTTTGATCTTGTCTCTCTTATTGATTTCAACTTTATCTTTTTAATTGTTTTGTTTATTTCTTTTGCTTTATAAATTCTAAAACTAAAACCCCCCTTTGTGACATTATAAGACAACTAAAACCTCTTGCTCCTCGTGGGAATGAACTTAACTACCACCATATTACTTGTTAATTGAGTGGAAAATATTCACTAATTTGTTGTGGTTACAACACACATCAAAGTTTAGATTGTTATGAAAAATCGGTTACTTTTCGTATACCGTGGGTTTTGCCTTTTACATTCGTTGGTTTTGTAAAGCCGCAAAGTTTGTTCCATAAATTAAAAAGGACTTGGTGGTTCTTTTAGTGGGATTGGTTTATTAGCTTATGTCGCAGAAAGTTTGGTATCAGTGGATAGAATTCCAATTGTGCGAGAGTTCAAGGATGTGTTTCCAGAGACTCTACCGGTGTTAACCTTGATGAGGGATATGGACTTTTCAATTTCTTTACTCCCAGGTACTTCTCCTATTTCGATTTCTCCTTACCGAATGGCTCAACTAGAGATGAAATAGTTGAAATCTCAGATTGAAGAGTTAATGAATTTAGGGTTTATCCGGCCTAGTTTTTCTCCTTGGCGTTTTCCAATTTTATTTGTTAAAAAGAAGGATGGCTCATTTAGGTTGTGTGTTGATTATAGAAAATTGAATAAGGTCACCATCAAGAACAAGTATCCACTTCCAAGGATAGGTGATTTCTTTTATCAGCTGAAGGGGTGCATTTTTTTTTCAAAGATAGATCTTAGACTGGGGTATCACCAATTGCGTATTAAGGAAGAAGATATTCAAAAAACGGCATTTAGGACTGGTTTAGGACATTATGAATATCTTGTTATGCCTTTTTGGGTTGACTATAATGCTCCTGACGATTTTATGTATTTGATGCATAGAATTCTCTGGAAGTATTTAGGTCAGTTCGTGATAGTCTTTATCGATGATATTCTGATTTATTCTAAGACGCAAGAAGACCATGCCATACATTTAAGAATGAAACTTGAAGCTTTGCGCACACATCGGCTTTATGCAAAATTTAGCGAATATGAATTTTGGTTGAATGAGGTGAACTTTCTTGGGTATGTTGTTTCAAATAAGGGAATATCAGTAGATCCTTCAAAGGTTGATTGTATACTAAGTTGGAAACAACCAAAAACAATGACAAAGATCCGAAGTTTCTTGGGACTTGCAGGTTATTATCGTCG
The DNA here is from genome assembly GCA_023531295.1 of Papaver armeniacum. Taxonomy (NCBI): domain Eukaryota; kingdom Viridiplantae; phylum Streptophyta; class Magnoliopsida; order Ranunculales; family Papaveraceae; genus Papaver; species Papaver armeniacum. Next base: position 11,565 of record JAJJWW010018626.1, read on the forward strand.
GTTTGTGCAAGGGTTTTCTAGCATTGTGTCACCTTTGACCCGCCTAACACAAAAGGGGGTTAAGTTAGAATAGTCAGATAAATGTGAAGATGCATTCTGAGAACTTAAAACCCGGTTAACTTCATCACCAGTGTTAACAGTACCGACTCCGGGGGGGAGCTTATGTGGTTTATTGACCGCTGTCGTAAGCGACACAAATATAATTACACTTTCTTACTACTCAAAATATAAAATATAGCAAGGGCAAGAAAGGATCGATCCCACAGAGAGGTCTAGGTTGTCAAATTGTTATGGTTTCCTATATAAGTACCACGGAAGAATTTCTGATTATGTAAATAAAAATAAACAAAAAACAAATAAAGTACGCAAATCAAGGATGTGAAAATATTGGATAAAGGTTTCATCTTCAATTGCAAACAAGTTTATGAATGTATGAATAGAATTCGTATTTAATCTCGCTATCATCAAAAGCCATAGAATACCTTATTGCAAGAATACTCCGTAATTTCCAAAGTTATCAACACACACATTAGGGCTGCGTATGTGAAATCTACCTAAAGAATAACCTAACGCCTTGCGCTAATCAAGTTCAATTCCTAGGAGCATTAAGTTTTCAGAAATAGGCTAATCAATGCAATTGTAATACATTGCGCAAACAATTCGAACAAAGGTCAATTTCTACATATGATTACGAGGATGTATCACTACAACCTAGAATCATATCATGCTACTCGTATTCAAGGTTATCGCTCGATGAAAACCCTAAAATAGCTATAGATATGGATGTGAGTTCAATCAATTCTAGACTCGACTAAACAAACATTCAATCATATTGCAATACTTCAATCATGCAATTATTATAACCCGTAGAAATCAAACGATAATATTGAGAGAAAACTAATTCATAAAAATCATAACTTGGATGCAAAATCCAACTACATCTTCAACCAATAATAAAAACTTAGTTACTCATGGCATAGGAGTTCATAGCAAGAAGAAGGAGAAAACCTATCATGTTTCTAAACCCTAGAACCAAAAGTATGAGTTCTCCCTAATGGAGAGATCTCTAGGTTTAGAAAAGAATTTTCTATTTATATGCTTTTCTCCCCATAAGGATACTTTCCCAAAATTAGGTTGATTCTTCTCAAAACCCGTCTCCAAGTTGGTCCACCAAGCCCAGGAGTGAAAAATATGTCTCTGGAATTTTGGGTCCAAAAGCGCCGCCTAGGAATTGCCGACGTCATCGCCGGAATCCGGTCACGGCGCCGGAATCCGGCCATGTAAAACTACCTCCGACTACTCAAACTCGCCTCCGGCTACCATAACTCCCAAAGAACTCACTATCATTCTCTTCATGTCATACACTCACAATTCAAAGCAATATATCACATATGAACCCTCTAAACCAATTCTTGAATTCTCACAAAACGCGCCCAAAAGCGTGACGCGTAGCTCATATATTCGGCTGCCAACTCTTCCATCCGACTCATACCCCCCTCGCGATTCACTGAAATATTGCGATCGACACTCTAAGCTCCGAAATCCGACAACCGGAAGTATGCTCACCGGCTTACCAATTTCGCTCCGTTTTCGCACTGCGGCTGCAGCTTCAAAACCATTCCCTGACCTGCCATACAAAGCACCAAAACCTTGTAATTCTCCGGGCTCCGCAACACAAGCAAACTCCATCTGAGCTACAATTGCATATGACAGCAGCTCCCCTTGCAGACCACCACCACTCAGCCCTTAGTAACACACATGACCACCACAGTTCAGATTTTCAGCCTTTTGCATCACAGCTGCGACACAGCCAGCTTCAGTCCATTCTATCTAGCTCAGTTCAGGCCTGCATCCATCTGTTGCTTCAGTAGCACCAGCCATCAGCAACAGTGACCAGCACTAGCGAAAGCACCAGTTCAGCTGTCATAGCCATTAGCACAGCCACCATCCCATTTGCTTAGCCAACTTCCAATGCCCTGAGCCACCATTGCAACCAACTCCAACAATCATGCACCATAGTCGAGCCTTCCATTCCATCTCGATTTACCCATTAGCTCATCCGCTCCAACAGATTCGTGCCATCACTATCTTGGCCTTCTTTGCTCCTCAGATCTCTGTCCACGGTGGCGGCTCTTCCCAAAGACACCACCAGTTCCATCCGTGCCTCCCATCTCATACAACTCAAACTCAGCCATCCTCTAGCCTTCATTCTCGGCAGCCGCCGACCTTCATGCCTACGCTAAGCTAAAGCCTTTCAGGCCTCACCACCGAAGAACCCATTTCTGCTGACTTCATTATCTTGATCCACTCAACACAATCCTTGAGAGCATAGTTGGTCACAGCCCTTGATTTGAGTAACATCCACTCTTCATGTCTCATCTCAATAGTCTGCATTGCAATCCCAGTTAACCATTGCAATTCAGCTCTTGTAAGCAACTTCCAATTCGAACCATCAGCTGCAGCTCATCTGCTCAGTCACCTCAAAGCTCCATTGCACCAGTTAGCAGCTCCATTGCCTGAAACGACCATTCCCAGCTCAAGCTCCATTCCCAGTCACTACCAAGCTGCAACCAAGACCACCTCAGGCCATACTTCACTGGCCAAGCTGTTCTCAACCCCTGACTTCAACTCCCACAAACTAACCATCTCAATCGAGCCTCCATATCAACCTTTACCAAGACCGCATTGCACTTTCGCTAAATGCTCATCAACCGCTAGATCACCAACACCGCCTCAAAACCTCGTAAAACCGCATCCCGCAATTTCTTCGTCAAGACATACATTCCATCTCGGACCACCCTCTACATCTGCAATACTCAGCTATCACTAGCATTCCTTGCATCTGCCAGGCATTTTATCGAACAAGTCTTTGTGCCATCTGCTTCGGTGTTTAACAATTGTGAACTATTGTTGACAATTTCATACAAAGCAAACCCATTCAATCAATATTCGTCCCGTACCAACATGGAATCATACTCGAGCTTCCTTGTTCCCGTGTCTCTATTATCTTCCATTTCATGAATCTCTCAGAAATAACAGCAAAGATTGGCGGCTTCCTTCTCAACTTCTCGATTCAATGTGCCAGCCTATCTCCTCTCCTCGATTTCTCATAAGCCAAACCCATTTCCTTCGTCTTCCAATCTCTCGATTAACGCAGCCATAGTTCCTTTCTCTTCTTCTCACTCGAGATGCAAATGATTGAGTTTTTCTCTCGATGCGGGATTGGTTTGTGTAAGAGATGATGGTGGATATAGCCACCAGTGGTCGATGTGATATGGGGTACCCAACTGGTAGCCCCTTAACATTTGCTGGCTTTCATTTAACACCTCTCCAAAGAAAGTTGTCCCTTAACCTTGGGTCAGCTCCATATATCACTTGCATGTGATGTGACAATTTCGCCCTTTTTCTCAAATTGGGTAATTTCTGCTTCTTTTCCTCCGTGCGACTCCATTGCACCTATAAAACTCAAAAGCACGCGTAAAGTACATAATTCACAAGAAAAATAGCAAAGAAAGCATAAACTCTATATAGTAAATACGGTGTATTCTACACCTATCAGATCCAAAATTTGACCGCTGTCGTAAGCGACACAAATATAATTACACTTTCTTACTACTCAAAATATAAAATATAGCAAGGGCAAGAAAGGATCGATCCCACAGAGAGGTCTAGGTTGTCAAATTGTTATGGTTTCCTATATAAGTACCACGGAAGAATTTCTGATTATGTAAATAAAAATAAACAAAAAACAAATAAAGTACGCAAATCAAGGATGTGAAAATATTGGATAAAGGTTTCATCTTCAATTGCAAACAAGTTTATGAATGTATGAATAGAATTCGTATTTAATCTCGCTATCATCAAAAGCCATAGAATACCTTATTGCAAGAATATCCGTAATTTCCAAAGTTATCAACACACACATTAGGGCTGCGTATGTGAAATCTACCTAAAGAATAACCTAACGCCTTGCGCTAATCAAGTTCAATTCCTAGGAGCATTAAGTTTCAGAAATAGGCTAATCAATGCAATTGTAATACATTGCGCAAACAATTCGAACAAAGGTCAATTTCTACATATGATTACGAGGATGTATCACTACAACCTAGAATCATATCATGCTACTCGTATTCAAGGTTATCGCTCGATGAAAACCCTAAAATAGCTATAGATATGGATGTGAGTTCAATCAATTCTAGACTCGACTAAACAAACATTCAATCATATTGCAATACTTCAATCATGCAATTATTATAACCCGTAGAAATCAAACGATAATATTGAGAGAAAACTAATTCATAAAAATCATAACTTGGTTGCAAAATCCAACTACATCTTCAACCAATAATAAAAACTTAGTTACTCATGGCATAGGAGTTCATAGCAAGAAGAAGGAGAAAACCTATCATGTTTCTAAACCCTAGAACCAAAAGTATGAGTTCTCCCTAATGGAGATATCTAGGTTTAGAAAAGAATTTTCTATTTATATGCTTTTCTCCCCATAAGGATACTTTCCCAAAATTAGGTTGATTCTTCTCAAAACCCGTCTCCAAGTTGGTCCACCAAGCCCAGGAGTGAAAAATATGTCTCTGGAATTTTGGGTCCAAAAGCGTCTTAGAATTGCCGACGTCATCGCCGGAATCCGGCCACCGTGGCAGGAATCCGGTCATGTAAAACTACCTCCGACTACTCGAAACTCGCCTCCGCTACCATAACTCCCAAAGAACTCACTATCATTCTCTTCATGTCATACACTCACAATTCAAAGCAATATATCACATATGAACCCTCTAAACCAATTCTTGAATTCTTGCGAAAACGCGCCCAAAAGCGTGACGCGTAGCTCATATATTCGGCTGCCAACTCTTCCATCCGACTCATACCCCCCTCGCGATTCACTGAAATATTGCGATCGACACTCTAAGCTCCGAAATCCGACAACCGGAAGTATGCTCACCGCTACCAATTTCGCTCAGTTTCGCACCGCACTGTGTCGCAGCTTCAAAACCATTCCCGACCCGCCGTACCAAAGACCAAAACCTTGTAATTCTCCGGCTCCGCAACACAAGCAAACTCCATCCGAGCTACAATTGCATATGACAGCAGCTCCCCTTGCGGACCACCACCACTCGGCCCTTAGTAACACACATGACCACCCACGGTTTAGATTTTCACCTTTTGCATCACAAGTGCGACACGGCCCGGCTTCGGTCCATTCTATCTAGCTCGGTTCAGCTCGCATCCATCGTTGCTTCAAAGAGCACCAGCCATCAAGAATAAATGACCAAGACTAGCGAAAGCACCGTTCAATTTGTCATAGCCATTAGCACGACCACCATCCCATTTGCTTAGCTAACTTCCAATGCCCTGAGCCACCATTGCAACCAACTCCAACAATCATGCACCATAGTCAGAACCTTCCATTCCATCTCTGATTTACCCATTAGCTCATCTGCTCCAACAGTTCAGGCCATCACTATCTTGGCCTTCTTTGCTCCCGTATCATCCGATGGCAGCCCTCTTCCCAAGACACCACCGATTCCATCCAGGCCTCCCATCTCATACAACTCAAACTCGGCCATCCTCTAGCCTTCATTCTCGGCAGCTCGCCACCTTCATGCTCTGCGCAAGCTACCCCTTTCGTCTCACCACCGAAGAACCCATTTCTGCAGCTTCATTATCTTGATCCACTCAACACAATCCTTGAGAGCATAGTTGGCTGCAGCCCTTGATTTCAGAACATCCACTCTTCATGTCTCATCTCAATAGTCTGCATTGCAATCCCAGTTAACCATTGCAATTCAGCTCTTGTAAGCAACTTCCATTCGAACCATCGTGCTCATCATCATCTCGGTCACCTCAAAGCTCCATTGCACCAGCTTAGCGGCTCCATTGTTCGAAACGACCATTCCCAGCTCAAGCTCCATTCCCAGTCACTACCAAGCTGCAACCAAGACCACCTCGGGCCATACTTCACCGGCCAACTGCTCTCAACCCCGACTTCAACTCCACACGCCTAACCATCTCAATCGAGCCTCCATATCAACCTTTACCAAAGACCGCATTGCAGCATCGCTAAATGCTCATCAACCTAGCCACCAACACCGCCTCAAAACCCCGTAAAACCGCATCCGCAATTTCTTCGTCAAGACATACATTCCATCTCGAGACCACCCTCTACATCTCGCAATACTCGCCTATCACTAGCATTCCTTGCATCTGCCCAGGCATTTTATCGAACAAGTGCTGTGCCATCTGCTGGTGTTTAACAATTGTGAACTATTGTTGACAATTTCATACAAAGCAAACCCATTCAATCAATATTCTGTCCTGTACCAACATGGAATCATACTCGAGCTTCCTTGTTCCTGTGTCTCTATTATCTTCCATTTCATGAATCTGCTCGGAAATAACAGCAGCACTGGCGGCTTCCTTCTCAACTTCTGATTCAACAGCAGCTATCTCCTCTCCTCGATTTCTCATAAGCCAAACCCATTTCCTTCGTCTTCCAATCTCTCGATTAACAGCAGCCATAGTTCCTTTCTCTTCTTCTCACTCAGATGCAAATGATTGAGTTTTCTCTCGATTCTCGGGATTGGTTTGTGTAAGAGATGATGGTGGATATAGCCACCAGGGTGGCTGACGGATAAGGGGTACCCAATGGTAGCCCCTTAACATTTGTCTGGCTTTCATTTAACACCTCTCCAAAGAAAGTTGTCCCTTAACCTTGGGTCACTCCATATATCACTTGCATGTGATGTGACAATTTCGCCCTTTTTCTCAAATTGGGTAATTTCGCTTCTTTTCCTCCGTGCGACTCCATTGCACCTATAAAACTCAAAAGCACGCGTAAAGTACATAATTCACAAGAAAAATAGCAAAGAAAGCATAAACTCTATATAGTAAATACGGTGTATTCTACACCCATCGATTCCCCCACACTTAGACTTTGCTTGTCCTCGAGCAAATCAAACAAAACAATAAAATACAACAACTCCGTGTCGTCGAGGCTACGGTCACTTTTAGCATAAATAACAAGCCTTTAAACCCCTAGGTGTCCCTAGTGGACGAGTTATAGTCTCGTGAAGGTTTACAAGAGGTCTACCTACAAAACCTATATTTCAAACTCCGTCTATTCGTGACAAATCAATGAACGAATCCAAAATGACTACAGGAGGAGGTACCTTGCAAATTCAATTCAATTATTAGTAAATAAACTCTAATTAGATAGTTGAACAAGCCACAATACTCGGAAACTAACAAACCACAATCACAATGAAAAGATTAAGAAGATGGATAAAGATGTAGATGTTGGCGAATATTCTCAAGTGTTCGATGTTTCCCATATCTCAATAAAGAAGGTGATGCTAAGATGAACCTAATCCTATTGGATTGAGCTACTTAGTGCTGAATGCTACATCAAATCAATTGGCATATACAAGGGAACCAAGAGTGACTTTATTCAACACAATAATAATTTCTTCTCTTTTTTTTTTTTATGATTGGATCAAACTGGATCCAATTTCTTTTTTTTTTTTTTAGACGGCATGATTAAATCTTTTGGATCCAAGCGCATGCTTCTTGTCAGCAAGTACATGATAGTTGCCTTGGATCCTGCATTCCACGCTTGTTTAAGCGACGGAGACAGGGACTACGTTTCACACATACTGCTATTCCCAAGTGTCTTTTTATTCCGTTTTGGTCTAATTGATCGGTCTTTTTTTTTTTTTTTTTTTTTTTTTTTTTTTTTTTTTTTGTAACTCAACCACTCTATTTCATCCTAGCAGTAATAACACGTCGATGTTTAGTGACCCACCAAAGCACTTAGAGAACAATAGATAAATATGGAAAAATAAAATAGAATGTGATATGGTGATATTCCGAGATATGGTAACAACTATCATGTTAATTTGTGATTTCTGAGCTATATTCTTCCCTTTTAGTTAATTGGTTCCTCAACTCCTGCATTCAAAATGGTTCCATCCACTAATGGTGTCAAAAACAAACTATACAAACATATAAATGCTCCCCCACACTTAAACTTCACATTGTCCTCAATGTGTAAAACCGAAAGTTCTGAATTCTGACGTAACAGCAGATAAAACGCAAAAACTGTGCAAATTGGTAAGGAATTTGGAAAAACTCCATTTCACAAAAGTTGTTCATCTACGTGTTTTCTACACAGTGTAAAAATTTCACAGTGTTTTGATAAACGGTCTGACAGTTATGGTCTCTGGACTGAACTACGCGCAGTCTGAAATTTTCTGACGAAAAAGGTATTCGTCATAATTCTCTTCTAAGATAGATTACGGACTCAATGAAATTAAACATAGGGATGCAAATATGATATAAAAACAGTAAAAAATAAATAAACGAAACAAAAATAAAATGCAAAAGGATAAGAGATACAAAACCGGTGGGTTGCCTCCCACTTAGCGCTTGTTTTAAAGTCGACGGCCCGACTTGGCTTCTTGTAAGATTCATTCCCCATACACCAATAATCTGAAAAGTTGAGGATCCGTCCATAGAACCTGTTTTGCAAACACTAACTTCACACAAATATTAGTAATATAAATCAAAAGTGAAGCTATGAACCGATAAAAGCTCCCCCACACTTATTCTTGTCCACACATGGAAGTGTATATAGAATATAGAAGTCGGGTACTTCCACGGTTTCTTGTTCCATAACCTGCATAGTATGAGAATCAAGTATCTCTAATGGAGGGAATCGAGAAACAAAGTCATTCAACAATGTTTTCGAAGCACATACATTCAAACCAATAAGAGGTAAAGGAGAAGAAACAATAGGCAAAGGATTAGATAAACCTTGCACAATCTCTTGTATCACGGAATCCTCTTCATCCTTGAAAAATTCAAGTGAATTATTCACCTCTTGTATATCATGGTCCTCTATCAAACTTTGCAACCATTCTTCATCCGTTTCTGCCTTAACCAAAGTATCGACATAAACATCATCATTACAATCATGCACAAGCTCAATTGGGTCTTCCACAATATTGGTCATAACGGTCTCATTCTCAACATATTCCTCCTTTTTGTTGTAAGGCACATACTCTTTTGCGGATGCAATATTGTCCATAAGGAATTTCTTTAGAACACTCATTGCATCATCCTCAAGCTCTACCTTTTGAATAGGTTGTTGATCGTTATAAAGATCAATGCTTGAGTAATCTACACTAGTGTCATCATATTCCTTTTCAACTTCACCTTGATCGCAAAAAGACTCCATTATAAACTCCTCGGGGATGTCACCATGAATTGTTTTAGGCAATGTATTTTCATAATAATCATCATCACTATCATAGTCATCATAACATTGGTCCTCGCTGAATTTAGTGTCGCTACTCTCGAACTCATCCTTTTGAATAGGTGAATGATCATTATTACGATCAAGAGTTGAGTTAACTACACAAATATCAACAAAAGTCCCCAAAGGTTCGCCTTTTTCAACATAACTATTCATTTCCTCCTTGTACTCATCAATGCCTTGTCTTAAAGTGGAAACACCTTTTTGAAGCTCTTGGAGTGTTCCATCCAAATTCTGAATATAGTGTTCCATTTGTTTGTAAAGCTCATTCGACAAAGAAAAAGTAGAATTACTTACTTGAGTATTGTTAGGCCAATTATATTCCCTTTGAATGGGTGGATGATCATAACTACGATCAGAAATTGGGCCAAACATACTATGAGCACATTCGGTCGATGAAAATGGTTCCACGCTGGGTTGTCCGCAAATTGACTCCATGATGTCCATAAATTGTTGCATTTCATCTACCAAACTAGAGGAAAAATTAATAGGAGTACAACTAGTCTCCCCTCCTTGTGGTTGCTCACTTACATACCCACCGTAAGAAGGTTGGAATGTATGAGAATAACTCATAGGGTACGTGGAGTATTGATCATAGCCAAAGGATTGGTTTTGATTATACTCCCCATAAGGGTGATAATTGTTATGTTGTTGAGGTTGAAAGCCGTATTGATTGCTCCAATATGCTCCTTCCATAGAAATAAGCACCTGAAATAAGATTCTCAAAACTCGGGTAAGAACCAAATAAGAAAAAGTAAAAACAAAAATAAGAAACCAAAAACAATTAACAACCGTTGCCTCCCCGGCAACGGCGCCAAAATTTGACCGCTGTCGTAAGCGACACAAATATAATTACACTTTCTTACTACTCAAAATATAAAATATAGCAAGGGCAAGAAAGGATCGATCCCCAGAGAGGTCTAGGTTGTCAAATTGTTATGGTTTCCTATATAAGTACCACGGAAGAATTTCGATTATGTAAATAAAAATAAACAAAAACAAATAAAGTACGCAAATCAAGGATGTGAAAATATTGGATAAAGGTTTCATCTTCAATTGCAAACAAGTTTATGAATGTATGAATAGAATTAAGTATTTAATCTCGCTATCATCAAAAGCCATAGAATACCTTATTGCAAGAATACTCAGTAATTTCCAAAGTTATCAACACACACATTAGGGCTGCGTATGTGAAATCTACCTAAAGAATAACCTAACGCCTTGCGCTAATCAAGTTCAATTCCTAGGAGCATTAAGTTTGAAATAGGCTAATCAATGCAATTGTAATACATTGCGCAAACAATTCGAACAAAGGTCAATTTCTACATATGATTACGAGGATGTATCACTACAACCTAGAATCATATCATGCTACTCGTATTCAAGGTTATCGCTCGATGAAAACCCTAAAATAGCTATAGATATGGATGTGAGTTCAATCAATTCTAGACTCGACTAAACAAACATTCAATCATATTGCAATACTTCAATCATGCAATTATTATAACCCGTAGAAATCAAACGATAATATTGAGAGAAAACTAATTCATAAAAATCATAACTTGGTTGCAAAATCCAACTACATCTTCAACCAATAATAAAAACTTAGTTACTCATGGCATATGAGTTCATAGCAAGAAGAAGGAGAAAACCTATCATGTTTCTAAACCCTAGAACCAAAAGTATGAGTTCTCCCTAATGGAGAGATCTCTAGGTTTAGAAAAGAATTTTCTATTTATATGCTTTTCTCCCATAAGGATACTTTCCCAAAATTAGGTTGATTCTTCTCAAAACCCGTCTCCAAGTTGGTCCACCAAGCCCAGGAGTGAAAAATATGTCTCTGGAATTTTGGGTCCAAAAGCGTCACGGAATTGCTGACGTCATCGCCGGAATCCGGTCATGGCGCCGGAATCCGGTCATGTAAAACTACCTCCGACTACACTCAACTTCGCCTCCGGCTACCATAACTCCCAGAACTCACTATCATTCTCTTCATGTCATACACTCACAATTCAAAGCAATATATCACATATGAACCCTCTAAACCAATTCTTGAATTCTTAAGTAAAACGCGCCCAAAAGCGTGACGCGTAGCTCATATATTCGGCTGCCAACTCTTCCATCCGACTCATACCCCCCTCGCGATTCACTGAAATATTGCGATCGACACTCTAAGCTCCGAAATCCGACAACCGGAAGTATGCTCACCGGCTTACCAATTTCGCTCCAGTTTTCGCACTGCCATTGCAGACTTCAAAACCATTCCCCGACCGCCAGTACCAGCACCAAAACCTTGTAATTCTCCAGCTCCGCAACACAAGCAAACTCCATCCGAGCTACAATTGCATATGATGACTCTCCCTTTGAGACCACCACCACTCAGCCCTTAGTAACACACATGACCACCACAGTTCAGATTTTCAGCCTTTTGCATCACAATGCGACACGGCCGGCTTCAAATCCATTCTATCTAGCTCGGTTCAGGCCTGCATCCATCGGTTGCTTCGTAGCACCAGCCATCAAGAATGTTGGTGACCAAGACTAAGCTTAAAAGCACCGATTCCACATTTGTCATAGCCATTAGCACGGCCACCATCCCATTTGCTTAGCCAACTTCCAATGCCCCGAGCCACCATTGCAACCAACTCCAACAATCATGCACCATAGTCGAGCCTTCCATTCCATCTCTCGATTTACCCATTAGCTCATCTGCTCCAACATTCCGAGGCCATCACTATCTTGGCCTTGTTGCTTCTCAGACTGTCACAAGTGGCGGCTCTCTTCCAAGACACCACCCGGTTCCATCCAGGGCCTCCCATCTCATACAACTCAAACTCAGCCATCCTCTAGCCTTCATTCTCAGCAGCCGCCAGCCTTCATGCCTCTGCCAAGCTACAGCCTTTCAGTCTCACCACCTGAAGAACCCATTTCTGCAGCTTCATTATCTTGATCCACTCAACACAATCCTTGAGAGCATAGTTGGTGCGAGCCCTTGATTTCGGAACATCCACTCTTCATGTCTCATCTCAATAGTCCGCATTGCAATCCCGAGTTAACCATTGCAATTCAGCTCTTCCTAAGCAACTTCCAATTCGAACCATCACCGCAGCCTCATCTCGCTCGGTCACCTCAAAGCTCCATTGCACCGGTTAGCGGCTCCATTGCTCGAAACGACCATTCCCAGCTCAAGCTCCATTCCCAAATCACTACCAAGCTGCAACCAAGACCACCTCGGGCCATACTTCACCGGCCAACTGTTTCTCAACCCCGACTTCAACTCCACACGCCTAACCATCTCAATCGAGCCTCCATATCAACCTTTACCAAAGATCGCATTGCACCGCTAAATGCTCATCAACCGTTAGTCACCACCAACACCCTCAAAACCCTCGTAGAAACCGCATCCCGCAATTTCTTCGTCAAGACATACATTCCATCTCGGACCACCCTCTACATCTCGCAATACTCAGCCTATCACTAGCATTCCTTGCATCTCGCCGGGCATTTTATCGAACAAGTGTTTGTGCCATTCGCCGGTGTTTAACAATTGTGAACTATTGTTGACAATTTCATACAAAGCAAACCCATTCAATCAATATTCTGTCCTGTACCAACATGGAATCATACTCGAGCTTCCTTGTTCCTGTGTCTCTATTATCTTCCATTTCATGAATCTGCTCGGAAATAACGAAAGATCGGCGGCTTCCTTCTCAACTCGATTCAAATGACAGCCTATCTCCTCTCCTCGATTTCTCATAAGCCAAACCCATTTCCTTCGTCTTCCAATCTCTCGATTAACGGCAGCCATAGTTCCTTTCTCTTCTTCTCACTCGAGATGCAAATGATTGAGTTTTTTCTCGATTCGGGATTGGTTTGTGTAAGAGATGATGGTGGATATAGCCACCTGTGGTGACGGATAAGGGGTACCCAACTGCAGCCCCTTAACATTTGCTGGCTTTCATTTAACACCTCTCCAAAGAAAGTTGTCCCTTAACCTTGGGTCAGCTCCATATATCACTTGCATGTGATGTGACAATTTCGCCCTTTTTCTCAAATTGGGTAATTTCTGCTTCTTTTCCTCCGTGCGACTCCATTGCACCTATAAAACTCAAAAGTACGCGTAAAGTACATAATTCACAAGAAAAATAGCAAAGAAAGCATAAACTCTATATAGTAAATACGGTGTATTCTACACCTATCATTTATGCTGATGCATCTCTTATTGGACTTGGTTCTATGTTAATGCATAGTGGGAAAGTCATCGCTTATGCTTCTAGGAAATTAAAGACCCATGAGAAGAACTATCCAACACACGATCTGGAACTGGCAGCAGTAGTTTTTGCTTTGAAAATTTGGAGGCATTATCTATATGGTGAGAAATTTGAAATATATTATGATCACAAGAGTTTGAAATACATGTTCTCTAAAAAAGATTTAAATATGAGACAAAGACGATGGATGGAGTATTTCAATGATTATGATTGTACTTTACTTTATCATCCGGGCAAAGCGAATGTGGTTGCAGATGCACTCAGTCATAAGAAAGAAGGAATATTGGCTCTTATGATGGTTCAAGAATGTATATTGTTAGATACGACGACAAGCTATGTTTTTCAAATTTCGGGAAGTGATGCAAACTGTCAAGGCTATTTGGCGTAACTTGAAGCAAAAGCTCCCTTGGTTGAGAGGATAACCAAAGCTCAAAATGGAAGCAAGGAAAATTTTCGGTATATAGGTTTGGCCAAGAACAGTGAGAACAAATATTGGAAACTACATTCTGATGGGAGCCTCCGGTTTAGGAACCGATTGTGGGTAGCACTCAGAGACGGATTTGCGTATGGAAATTCTAAATGAGGCTCACCACTCACATTATACAATTCATCCTGGTAGCACAAAAATGTACAAAGACCTTAAAAGGAATTTCTGGTGGCCAGGGATGAAGAAGTCGATAGCTGTATTTGCGAAGAAATGCTTGATATGCCAACAAGTAAAAGCAGAGCATAAACTACCATCGGGTCTTCTTCAACCTTTACCTATTCCAAGTTGGAAGTGGGAGCATATAAACATGGATTTCGTTAGTGGATTACCCCAGTGATGGCTTGGATTCCATTTGGGTTGTGGTGGACAGATTAACTAAGATGGCTCATTTTGTACCAGTCAAGACCAGATATTCAGTGGACAAACTAGCACAAATATATGTTTCAGAGATTGTCCGGTTGCATGGAGTACCATTGTCTATAATATCAGATAGGGGTGGCCAGTTCAAATCGAGTTTTGGAAGAGTCTTAAGAAAGCTTCTGGGTCTCACGTTGTTCTTAGCTCGGCGTTCCATCCACAAACGGATGGGCAATCAGAACGGGTTATTCAAGTGTTGAAGGATATGCTCAGAGCTTGTGTACTGGACTTTCAAGGAAATTGGAAGACACATTTATCACTGGCTGAATTTGCTTATAATAACAACTACCAATCAAGCATCGGCATGGCTCCGTTCCAGGCACTTTATGGGCGTCCATGTCGATCACCAATATGATGGGCGGAAGTTGGGGAAAGCTTATTACTTGGGACAATAATAGTTGCAAAGACTACAGAGAATATTCGCGTCATTAGAGAACGTCTTCGAACAGCTCAAAGTAGACAGAAAAGTTATGCAGATCTTAGACGACGGCCACTAAGTTTTGAAGTTGGGCAGAATGTGTTATTGAGATTGTCACCCAAAAAATGTATTACAAGGTTCGAATTTAAAGGAAAATTAGCGCTAAGATTTATTGGATTATTTCTGATAATGGAGAAGATTGGCGAGGTTGCTTATAAACTTGCATTACCTGCACGCATGGGCCAAGTTCATGATGTGTTTCCTGTGTCCATGTTACGTGCTTACGAGTTTGACCCCTCTCGTGTGTTAGACTGAAAATCCTTGCAGTTAAAAGAGGATATTTCTTATAAAGAAGGGACAATCGAAATTCTTGACCGCAAAGATAAGACTCTAAGGAACAAAGTTATACCTTTGGTAAAAGTTCGATGACTTCATCACAACATCGAAGAAGCTACTTGTGAGAAGGAATCTGATATGCGAGCTCAATATCCGGGACAATTTGCTTTGAGGTATGATCATGTTAATTTCGAGGACGAAAGTTCCAATTAGGTAGGTAGAGTGTAATAACTCACTCTGTGATTAGACTACTAGTCACAATCCAAAATATTTATCGCGCTTAGCTAGGTGGCCTAGCTAGTTTATGTTTGGTTAGTATAAAAACGTTGTCGCAATTAGGACTTGCTAGGCGTATGGGTGTAGAAACGTTTGCAAGAAATATTGAATAGTAACAAGGATAGGGTCAAGAGAATATAGTTTGATTTTTTATTTAATTTTAGTTTTTTTTTATTATTTTCTGTTCTTGTTTACTCCATCGACGGCTCCATCAGCCGGAGAGAGAAATAGTCTCTTTCCATTGTTAACACCTGTAGCCCATTTCTCCATGAGATAAGAAGAAGAGAAGAGGGAAGAAAAGGGGCATTGGAAATTTTAGGGAGATTAAGAAAAGAAAAAAACAGAAAAGGGAACAAGGGAGGTGGATTATTTTGAGGATTGATTAATAAGAATAAATTTAACTGGATCTCGATAATCAACTAAGGTAAGAGCTAAACCCTTTTTCAATTATTTTGAGATTTAGGTAAGTAAATCTGACAACAACAATTATCAGTTTCTATGCCAAAGGGATGGCACTTAATTGCTCGATGAAATATTTAGAAGAAGGGGATGTCTGTTAGACTAGTTTGATAGCTACTTAAACTCTCATAGAAATGGAAATAGCTTAAGGATACTTTATATGAAATGAAGCTCTAATTGTAATTACCGATTTGATTTAAGTTTTTCTTAATTTTGTACATAGACTATCACTTAAGCATGTCCGTAGGAGACTGGTTCTGTATGTATTAGAACTTTGATTTTTTTCAGTGGACTTGCCCTGTCGTGTTTATTGGATTTAGGTATATATTGCTTCTTATGAATTGTAGAGATGGCCAAGGTGAGTTAGGGTCATTAAGTGGTGTAAGAAAGTTAAGGTCAGGTAGTCTTTTGTACCAAAATTCTGGACATGGTTGCTTGTATCTAATAAGTGATTCACTTGTGTACTTTGAGTATACCTTTAATTTAGAAGAACTTAAATTGTGATTAAATGATATTGTGTAGTCACTTTTTTGATATATGCTCTATGGGTATGTTGTGTGATGAATGTATTATGGTTTCCTCGCAATAATTGTCTGTGTATCCCCATAGGTTATTGCTAAGTTGAGTAACGCGAGATGTGTGATAGTATTTAGTAGCGCGAGATGTGCAGTATTACTTATACATTTTATATCGTCTTTAGTAGCGCGAGATGTGCAATAGTATATATACACTATTGTAATTGGGGAAACTAATTGTATGTTCATCATGCTTGACTGTCATTCATATTTCCTTCTGTGTTATGTTTTGATTAAGGCATTCTATTCGTGCATTTTCTTGTGAAAGTGGTGTTAAATTTGCAGTTTCTTTTGCTAACTGTCTTTTACTTGTTATGGGTACTTTCACTGAGTTACTATCTTAATGGAACATTGGTTTTATTCTTCTATTAAATAGCTTTGGATTGTGCTTAATATGATTTGTTTCTTAGTCTCAGTTTAAAACATCGTAGCTGAAGACGAGGTGGGAAAAGGCGATTATTATGTATGGCTTGAGTGAATGATCCAGGCTGGACTGTTGGAAGAATAGAATTTATTGCCTCATTTTGTGGTTTCTTGTGTACAAATCCTGAGGTGATGATATTTCAGATGTTGTGTATATAAATGCATTTTGGGTTGTGTATTTTGGATAATAACTTATATATGACGCACGTTCATAGAAATGTACTCATTGTGTTAAAGTTACAATCTAATTAGAAGCATTTCAGTAAGTTCTATTGTTACAATTGTAAATTTCTGATGTCCATAAACTAAATGAAATATCGAAACTGAACTATCTTGTTGTGAGTGCTCTAAGCGATGAGAAGGGTCCATGAGAATGTACCTGAAGTGATATCAAAGTGTAAAAATGACACCAGTTAGTACTGAAATACTTTCCTTGCCTGTCTTGTTTTGTTAAGAGATAATGAGGTGTGACAGTATGGCTGATGAAGATTCGTTTGATGAGCTTAATCACAAAGTGTCTGAAATTGTTAATGCATCTTTTGCATTGGGTAAGACTATTCCTGAAAAGGACATTATGATGAAAATTCTCAGATCGTTGCCAGCCAAAAAAGATTCTAAGAAGCATGCCATCGTTGAAGAAAATAACCTTGAAACACGTTCCAGAAACTTAATCATTGGAAAGTTAAGAGTTCTTGATCATGATCAAACACACAGTAAGAACATCCGCGTTCAATGTTGTGACCAACTCAAGTAGTTCTCCTTGCTTGTCTTGGGATGATGAATGTTGTTCAAATCATATTGATCCTGACATGTTATTGATTTTACAGAAGATCAAGGATATTGTGAGAAGAAGCAAAAGATATGAGGAACATCTCTCTCTCTCTCTCTCTCTCTCTCTCTCGAATGCTTCAGATGATTCAATACAAAGAAAATAAATTCAGTTAGTCAATCTGCATACTTCCAAAGTTTGCACAGAAATTTCAGCTTTCACAGCAGAAACTTCTTCTAATCCAAATTCTGATTCAGAATGCGAATCTAACATTGAGATTTTTGAATTCTTGGATAAAAATGAAGAAATTCACCAAGAAAATCTTCAACTAAAAACGAGGTTGAAGAAACTTTAATCGTCACTTCAGGTGAAAAATCTTGAGATTGCCTGTCTTAATGATGAATTCACCAGAACCCTATCTTTAAAAGAAAAGGAGATTAATACTCTTAAGTGTGACATGCGAAGGTTATTTGGAAGTTCAAAAGATTTCAGCAATGTTATTCGGTCAGAAATCTTTTGGAAACGCAAATAGTTTAGGGTTCAAAAGCAAGCACAAATAATTCCTTCGTTCCGACCGCTTCTGGAACTATGGATATTAAAAGTTGTGATAAATAAGAGTCAAATCTGCAAAACGAAAACTCATCTTTGAGGTGTGTGTTTTGTGGAAATGCCAATCATGTTCAAAGTGAGTGTTGGAAATTTAAGAGGAACAACAAACGAATTGACAAACTTCAGAATGACATGCAAAGGATGAATCTGGTTTTGGGCAATCAACAGGGAACTCCTGAAGACAAGATGAAGTCTAAGAGAACCATATTCGGACGAGGTAAGAAATATGTTTATGCACAAACCTCGATAAATCACCATGTGACACAAGATGTGAGCATTCTGCTCACTCCATCACTATCTAATTATAATGATGTTTCCATCCTCATTATTAACTTGAGAATATGAGGATTGCATCAAGGTTGCTCAATTCTTGTATTGTTAAGATTTGCATTTGAATATTTTCTTATCAAAAATATATATTGGATCGTGAACTGTGAAGACTCTTTCAAAGTCATTGTTTAGGGTTTACTTATCTAGTACTCTATTTATCTTCTTTTGTGATCAAAAAGCCCTTCACTCATTTTTTATTTAAAAGATACAGTATCATGGCTCCTGTAACTAGAGGTATCATAAAAATGGATGCAGTAGAAGCAGTTAATGTGTATCTTTGTGAAGGAATCCAATCCTCAAGGAAGAAAAATGAGAAATCTACAAATGATGAAAAAGGTTCTTTCTCTAACTGTTTTTTGTCTATTTGTTTAAATAATAATAACTTTAGGGCTATGATGAAGGATTTCATCAGCAAAAGAAATGATTTAAAATCTCAAATCATGTTCTCTCTGGAAAGGTTATCTCACTATGAACAAATGTTATCTCTGACAAAGAACACCTTGTGTGAACTAAAAAGAGAACTTAGTAAGTTAACTGATATTTCTGAAGATATGGAGGAATTAAATGATCCCATTTTCAATGATTTCTTTAATAATGAGAAGGAATTCTCAGTAGAGGCCCTGAGAAAGCTCTACAATGTCTAGGAAATTTCTTATGAGAATTTATTCTTGTGTTTTAAGAAGGATAAATAGGGTTTGGAATAGCCTATATTGTGATTACACATTGCTATTGCCAACGATTTTCATCTTGCAACGTTTTTAGATTTATTTATTTAAATTCTAAAGTTTATTTGGAAGATGATTTTGCAGTATTAATCTTTATTGGTTTTATATATTGCAAAAAAATGTTATGGGATATGGGTGTTTGCGTCCGTGAACTATGATTGTCCCATATATGTCAAAAGTTAAAGTCTATTATGTCATTATGCAAATATTGATGGAAAATAGAATGAACTTTTGATGTCAAAGATTAAGTCTATTGTGTCATTATGCAAATATTGGTGAAAAATAGAATGAACCTTTGAATATTCCGCAGTATTGATCTTTCCCTGATCCACTTCTATGTGAAAGTATTGTATGGCTCCGTAAGTTTTCTTATGTTAAGCATTTATGATTAAATTAATCATTGAGGTTCATTTATGGTTAATTTAATTGAGTTTTGTGGATACAAATTCATGTTTCATGGGATTTGTTAATGTGCAAAGAAATCCTTCTTTTCTTGTAAAATTAAGGTCACTCTTGTTGTTCTTTCGGGAATGACATTTCATGGGGGAGAGTTCTTATTTGAACTTGTGCTTTGTTAGAGCATAGCTCGGTTGAACCCTCCAAGCGTTGGTATGTCAAGTTTTATTGTCATATTTTAGTGAATCAAAACTCAATTAAGAGTCGCATGATTATGTACTAGAGACAACTTCGTATAGGTTTAGGATAACGAGACATACAAGTATTACTCGAAGACTTGAAGAATGTGAAGAAGTAACAAGCTACATCGACTACATCATCCTTCCTCTTGAGGTTAGTAGTATTTTGACTTGAACTGTTTCATTCCCAACGTATCTTTCAAGTCGTGCTATATTGAAAACATAACTGCGAAGTTGTGAATGATTATACTCTAGTAGACATGGTGTTAAGGAATTACAATACGAAGTATGACGCTTATCTTTTGAACTTCGTATATAAGACATCGACATAATCATATGAATGCTATTGTGATTATGTGTATGAGTATGGGTGCAGATTTCGTCCTAGGAAACAATGTTTATATTCGTTGAAAGGAAGTACATTCATGAACTTGTTTTATGAATCGAAATGGGAATCGCTAGGCTTATTGGTATTGTTATTCATTGCATATCTTTGGATATGTGTGAGTTAGTAGAACCGATCATAACTTGTTATGTATCTTGGTAAAACTAGTCACAGTGCCTGACTTATGTATTGGTATGACTTTTATTAGTGTAACCAATCCTAAGTAATCACCTAAGATGGTATGATCGATATTTGTAATTGGTGTGACCGATCATAGTAATTGGTGTGACCGATCACAAAAGAATGTGTAATTGATCCTTGAAATTGGTGTAACCGGTCCTGGTAACTGGTGTGACCGATCACAAGTAATACCATGAGAATATGGTAACCGGTCCTGATAATTGATATAACGATCCACAGTAATCGATGTAACGGTCCCAAGTAACCATATTAAGGTAGAACTGATCCTTGTGATTAGTAGAACCGTAAACCCATGATTAGTGTATTAATATTTGATCAATCACATAGTTCTTGGAAATCAGATGAACCAAATCTAAACTTGTTTGGATGTGTGGTATAATCGGTTCCAAGATTGTAAATATTAAAAAGGATTTACAAAGAAATAAGATGTCGACATACTTTGAACATGTTCAGTAACTCTTATCTTTTATTGTTCAAAGATATTCCTTAATTACTCAAGGAGATCCCGGACCGAATAAGTTGAGAATCTTTTAATTAACGTTGTTAATTTTATATGCTTTTAATTACCAGCAATTAAAATGCATATCTCTGGAAAATAAAAATTGGTAATGTGCATTTACTAATTGGAGATTTTCTAGTAGGATTTCGGTTATTTTTGGACAGAGCATTTCTAGAAATTATGAAAACCGAATTTGGAAATATATTGCATATCTTGAAAATATTTGGTTTTGGAAATTCCTTGGTGTCCAAACTTCCTTGGTCTATAAATACCCAAGTTTGCATTTCAAGCAAACTATCCTAAGAGCCAGCAAAACTACCTTGTTGTGTTGTTACCGGTGGAACCATCTATTCGGAGAGGAAAGTACCCTAATTAGGCGAAATCTCTTACGACTGATCATTTAAATACTTCAATGGGATCAAGAAGCTCTACGAGTACCGTTGGTGGGAAACTAGATAATTGCAGTATTATTAGTTTTCAATTTGATTTGATTGACTAACGGTAGTTGAACTTTGATTGCACCTAGTTTGTTTATTCTTGAGAATCTTCTCTTATGATATAAGATTCACTCAAACTAGATCGAAGTGTCATCGGGATATTTAGAACTGTTTGTAGATCTAAAGATGTCTTGTGATAATCCATTGTTAACAGACTCCGTTTTGTGTGTGATTGATCACAAGAGATTTAAGTTGTGGTGTGCAGGTGTTTATTGAAGATTTAAGAAGATTTGAAGACGAAGAAGATTTCTGATTTGGGTTCATAATCTTTGGTGTGAACAAAACTTGATCGGATGGGATCCAACTATAATCGGTTTATCTTGATAGACTTGATTGATTAGTTGCGTAGATCGGCATTTAGTATCTTGGTAGATCCTATTATTGATTGCAAAATCTAAACTCGGCTACTTTGGTTGTTGTTAAATAAATAGATCTAAATCCGACAAAGGAGTTTATTGGATTAAACAGAAGAGCCTTTGACTAACTCATATCACTGAGATTGAATAGAGTTGTTATCGAACAGATTTGTTGTTCCTTCTTGTTTGGAATACGAACCAAAGGAATTGTTAGTCGTGCACTTATTGAATGTCGAGCGCTGGGATGCGAAGAAACTAGGTGAAATATAGGTGTAGTTGCTTGGTCTCAACTATACGAAGTTGGTGTGATTTTGTATAGCGGCTTAATTATGAGAGTATTCAATTCTAGACTAGGTCCCGGGGTTTTTCTACATTTGTGGTTTCCTCGTTAACAAAATCTTGTTGTGCCATTTACTTTTGTTTTCCGCAATTATAATTGTTGTTATTATAATTTAAAGTAATTACACAAACGTTAACTCCGTTACTTGATAGTGATCCTATAGAGTTTGGTTAAGTCCGAACCTATTATCAAGTAATCACACTTTGATTATTGTATTGTCTCGATCTCGTATCCATAGACGATCACACAAAGTGTGAATACCGATTCGTTGTATTGTCTCGACTTAGTCCATAGACAATCACTTTCGGTAAGAGGACTTATAGGTGGAAATGTTTAAGATTGTGGTATATTTGGGTACCCTTGTCTTTTCAGGCTTAATTTCCAAATCTTTAGGGGGAGTGCGGATGTGGAATATTGTAGGAGTTTTCTTGTATCTTTATAAACTCCTCGATGAATACACTAAGTTTCGACTATGTGAAATCATCGAAACAAAGTTGATATGTTCTCTTTTAGTCATGAAGTATCTCTATGAGAGTTTCATTATGATCCCGCTAGTTTTCATACCTTTGTATTTATATTGACAAAAGGGGAGAATTGTTGTGTAGTTCACACTACAAATACATATGGTTTACGGATCATTATGTAAGGGGGGGTGGTTTTCATTGTGAGACGAAATCTTGACTAAGGGGAAGTGATATATATCACAATTGTATTGTTGTCAAAGTTGTGATACAATTGGAATTTGATGATATGTAATGATACTATGACACTGTATAACAATGATTGAGAACAATTGTTTTCTTATTGTTATGGCTATGGATCTTCAACAACTATGATCTTTGAGTTGAACACGTTCAGAATCACTGGAGTACTTCGAAGTGACGAACTCGGTGTTAGAGCACTGCTCGCTCGAACTCGCATGCATTACTATCTCAAGCATGTTTGTCAATGTTAGTGATCAAAACTATAAGTCTTGATTTCTAGTATACTTATAGATGTCTCGGACTAGGATATGGATTGTGTAGTTGAGCCTTATACTTCACGACGTTCATCATTTGAAGACGAAGAACTACTAAGGAGAGCCTGTTGAACTTCATCAACAAAAGGTATGTGGAGACCGAAAATAATCTATCACTTGGAAAGTCTATTTCTACTCTATCCTATATTGAGACATAAGTCGTGTTACGATATAGTTTTCTATTATACACATTTGAGATTTCAAGTTGAGTTTAACTCGCTTACATATTTCTCGAAATATATGTTGGTAAGCTTTCGCTGTGACCAAGTTCATCTCGATCATGTGAAAATCGCCGAGTAACATCTTACATGGTATGTGTGATACAATCATTTGGTGTAGACTTGGAATGTTTCGTTATGATTATTTCAATAACTTGAAAACTGCTTTGATGCTAATAGTGTGTGAAAACGGCTATTGCCATCCTCAAAGAAAGTTTCAATGATTGAAATAAGAGTTTAGAATACTTAACCATTATTGGATGTGACATGTTTTGTACTCTTGCACATATGTAATCCATGTCCGGCAACCATAGTATGCACACCCGTACGCGTACCTGTTGGCTTGAGAAATTCGTGAACCTAAGTATGCGTACATGTTCGCATACTGGCGTGAGGTTCATGTCCGAGAATTTCTGCTAGGATTGGAAGTACGCGTACGCGTTTTCATCCGGCAAAATCCAATCTTGGTCCTAGGGTATTTTAAATATGTGTACCCGTTTGCATACTTGAAGGTTAAAGTTCTAAAATCGGTTGTGTACATGAACTTAAACATTTATATAATAAGGAATGCAATATTTGCAAACCGTGGCTATAATGTTCATGAATTGATTCGAGTGAATAAAACCGATTTTGCTTCAATTGTGTTCTTGTATACTACTATGAGAATATAGCAATTAAACAACTCTTTAACTAGTTTCATTTGAGTCGTTTGAACTAGTTATGGTTAAGATGAATAAGGTTAATATGGGAGTGTTCATATGGCTAACCTCGGTTAACTATTGTTGAGCCAACATGGTGTACACATTTAGGTACGGTTACATAAACCTAAATGAGGGTACATTTTTGTGTAACAAGCTAAGTTCGATCTAACGGTTTGAAAGATATTAGCTTGGTTGAATCAGTTTTTCATCTAACATTGGCCGAATGCTTTGTTACCATGGTAACTTAGATTGCAAAAACCGATTTGAAAACTATATAAAGGAGAACTCTAAACCGGGAAACCTAATCCCCACACTTCGTATGTTACTAGTTGCATAAAGAAGAGTCGATTCTCCTTTAACCTTAGGTTTCTCACGAGACCACCGTAGGTTAACGA